>JAOYSI010009612.1:0-10813 GCA_025775065.1 Hiodon alosoides | reverse complement strand
CAAAATCTTGTAGAAAGCCTTCCCAGAAGAGTGGAAGCTGTTATAGCTGCAAAGGGGGGACCAACTCAATATTAATGAAACCTATAGATTTAGAATGGAATGTCATAAAAGCTCCTGTAGGTGTAATGTGTAGGTGTCCCAATACTTTTGTCCATATGGTATACATATGTGTATTTTTTTTATTTATTTGAATTGTATGTACACCACACACGCTAGTCTTTGGGGGTTTTAAAGTTAAATAACAAAGAAATCAAAGTAACGCTGAAGTTAATGCATTAGCCAGATTAGATTAACCATTAGCGGGACTAAATCAAAACTTTAGCAACCAGCTAATTGGTATTTAAAATTTTTTTATTTTTTTATTTTTTTAACATTTTAACCTGAAAGACCACAATAGTGTTCAACCTTTTCTACGATAAAGGCTCCAGTCTTCTTAATGAACATCACAATTCAGGTAATACTTGGATGGAAAATAGCTACCCACTCACCCTGCAGAGCATGACAGGGACTTGTGGATGATCCTGGTTTATTTATCTTCTGCAGATACGGTGATTTAGAATGTCGTATATGCGCTCTAACGGGTTTACATTGGGTTTAATGAACTACACATAGCTAACTTGGGTTCATAAGCTCAACGTATGAAGTAGTGTATTGTGAATCAAGACCACAGCCTGCCCAACCCAAGGGTATAGAAAAACAAAACGCACTGGGGGTTATAATTTCTGTAGATAGATAAAGTATCCACAGAAGAAAAAAAAAACAAGTGAAAAAATACTGGAAGAAAAGTATGGATACATTTAGCCCCCAAAATAACATTAATAAGGACTGTTTTCTCATCCATTTTCTTGTATTGGCATGCTGTGTTGGAGTCATTACTCACATAGTTAACAACCAACAGAAGCAGATTTTTAAAAACAAGCATTAATACAGTCGTTGTAGGAAGGATAAATGCACATAAATGGCTTTTAACAATGTTAATTGACTGTCTTTGACTTTAAAAAACCTTTCCTGTTCCACCGGGCATACAGTAGAGCCAGCTAGGACCAAGTAACAGTGGTACACAATGGATGCATTCAGAAGTGTTTCTTTTCAGCCCTGCTCTTAACAGCTTCCAACAAAAACCCACTTTCTTCACTTCAAGAAAGGCCATCTTTTTAGGGTAGGCCGACAACGATGCCTGTGTCTCTAAAGTCGCTCAGAGGGTACGACACAACCGCCTCTCTTTCTCCGCCCCCCCACCTCCTCCCCATCACATAAGGAACAGGGGCAGAGAAGAGAGACCACTTTCAGGGGCCTGTGGTGTGCCGCCAACATCCCCTCTTCTCCACTCGGCAGACAGGAACTGTTCTGTACCATTAATCTCCGACAGAAGCAGAAGAACTCTTTCATAATCCTGCGCCGAACTGTCACATCTCCCAATATGCTGAGCTGGATAGCACGGCAAACACTCATTTCATTATGCACGCTCAAAGTGTTTTAAGAAATATTTATTCCAATATCACTGAATTAATCCGTCCTCCAAATTGCATAGAATTTTTCTTTTAATTTTGAAATCCTCCGCTGTTAACAAACAAGCGAAAAACACAAGCTTCCTTTCCTGCAGACTGGAAATGTAAATTTGAATTTATGGTTACGGCTTCTCTTCCTTTATTTAATAGCAGATGATGAAAGTGTTGAAAGAAATGGCTACTGTTAAAGACATGGCGACCCATTCCCCTCAAGGCTCGACCAGATTAAGTCTCCCGTCCAATTAGCCCACAATTGGTCAGGTAATAACATAAGACCTGGAAACTGAGGGCTTCCAAGAATAGAAATAGAAATGACCAGCCAAGTAGCTGAATAAGATGGTTCGGTGCTGTTGGGTTTATATTGGGTTTAACTCGTTTGAATTTGAGTTTGAATAACAACGGCGGGGTTACAGTCTGTAATAAAGCTGAAATGTTGGGTTGCATGTATAGGTTAACGGATGGATATTAACGGATATAGGTTAAATTAACGGATCCCAAATCACCTCCGACAGATTCCACCTGTCAACAACACTCAGATGCCCAGATTTAATTACAGTGGCTCGTTACAGAAATATGACTAAATGTTTTCTTATATTTAAAATACTTGGTATACACTTTTTACTTATGATGCATTGTCTTGAATCGATTTCTGCTAATAGCGGACTAAAGCACATCGTCAAAGGGTCTACGCCTATCAGAGAACAGCTATTATTCTCACTCTCTGTTAGTTGAATTGCTCTTATGTCAAAACCGCGTAAAAACTGTGTAAAAACAGATATTAGCAGATTAGTTAGATGGCATATATTGCCTTGACTAAAATGGAGCAGCCCAAAGCTTTGCGCACAACAATGAAAACAGCTCTATACTATAAATGCCAAAGTCCTATCATCAGTGTTACCAGGACCCTCAGGAAACGTTGTGAGTGACAATGCGTTCCATACATGGGGACCAAGGGAAGTTTGTAAAAATAGCTATAGATTAACTATAACCCGTACCATGAACTATACAACCAATAATATAAATAACTTCTGGGGTTGGACGATTTCGTGCTGGATGTAAAAAAAAAAGTGAGGGTCTCATGACAAATCTCCAGGTGCCTAGCTGAAACGTCCTTGTATCTTCTCCATAATTTAGATGCACGCCCAGATGACACTCTCATACCTATTACTTCTTTATTGGCTTTGTTTTCAATCTGCAGCAATGCCCTGCTACATTAAGGTATTAAAAATCTGGGGTCCATCAGAGGTTACCCGAAATAAGCAGATATGTACCGAAATAAGTGTAAGAGAAATACGTTTACCTCGTGCTTAATGCGTGCTCATTCGATTATGCAAAAGAGGCTCTGAATCAGAGATAATCACAGCACTTTGTACAGTTTCAGCCGACCGTGCACTTTCCCTAGTATCTCAGCCTCCCTGCCCCCAAGAACACACAAGGAGAAAGAGAGAACCTCAGTCTGTGGTCAAAAGCACAGAGGGTGTCCATCAAAGTCATCGCTAATGAGAAGAGAGATGAACACTCTACGAATTCTATCACAGCTTGTATCGACAGCTAGAGCGCAGAACAGGGTCCACAGGGTGAAGCACAGTGTAAAATATGAAGTGATTTATAAGAATTTATAACTGTGGGGAGAAAGGGGTGGAGGAGGGTTTCTTTGCCGTAGGGCCGTAAGCTCTTCTTGGGCTGAGACTCTCTAAGGACTAACAGAGCTATTTGAGAAGTGCCCGGAAATGTTTAAACAAGGCCTAAGTTTCTTATGTTGTAGTCTTCAAACCATTTCCATTCTTTTATTCTCTCTCTCTCTCCCTCTCCCTCCCTCCCTCCCCCTCTCTCTCTCTCTCCTGTGATTTCAGTCCTCACGGCAGTTTAAACCAGCAGGAGCACAGGAAGATAGGTGAGAGGCAATACAAAGGGCATTACAGGGGAACACGAGCGAGGGCAGTGGCGTGCATTCCAGATCTGGAGATGCTCCACGGGTCACATGGTCTTAGGATGCTCCACGGGTCACATGGTCTTAGGATGCTCCACGGATCACATGGTCTTAGGATGCTCCACGGGTCACATGGTCTTAGGATGCACCACGGATCACATGGTCTTAGGATGCTCCACGGATCACATGGTCTTAGGATGCTCCACGGATCACATGGTCTTAGGATGCACCACGGATCACATTGTCTTAGGATGCTCCACGGATCACATGGTCTTAGGATGCACCACGGATCACATTGTCTTAGGATGCACCACGGATCACATGGTCTTAGTTGGGGAGGGGTTTACGTGCCATGCGAGGTCTTCACAGGAAGTCAGAAATAATACTCTTGAGCAGTGACTACATGGCCACCTGAATTGGTGCTGGCAGTAAAAGGGAACAAGGGATCAATGTTTACAACATTCACATTTATGTAACTGCAGCAAACAAAAAAAGGAAGTAAAATAAACTATTTTCAATGTTAAATTTTGGTTTATCAGGCTGCATGCAAAAAAAGTGTATTTCCAATTTGCACCCGTTTTTTTTTTTTTTTTTTACATACTTTGATAGTTTATCTCCAAGACTATTGGACGACATTATCACCACCAGTTACAGAAAGACGGTATTTGCTTCTCCTTGATTCCTTACCAACAAACAGGTGAGTTCAAATGTTCTCATTCACTTCAGGTGTATAAGGAATGTTTTCTTCATTTTGAACATATGTCTCCTTAAGTGTCTCATTTGCGGTCATTTCTTTTTAATCTATCTCTGTATCTAATCAGAGGCTGACATTTACTTCATCTCAACAACACTAAGAGGAAAACCCATTTCAAGAAATGAATAGAATGCCTAAGGAATTTAATTATATTGACAACATGATGTTTGATGTTATTAATTCAAAGAGGATTAATTTAGATATGGTATTTATTTAATATCCTGCCGGCCGGAGAAAAGAGAAAACAACGAAGAAATCTAAGATTAACTTAAGGCACCAGGTCCACACTTGGAGCAGTTAGAGAGCTTCCAGCTATCTGTGTTAAACCGCAAAATGTTCTCTTTCAATCCCCCAACCCTTTTAATAGTGAACACAAAATCTACGGTAAGACTCTGTCACTGCGTTATGTGGGCGCTGTTAACGACACTCTCTCTGAATTCTGAACACTAACTCAAGCTCAGGTAAAGTCACCCTGATCTCTCCGGCTTTTGAAAGCACGCTGCAGGCGAACTGCGCTAGGCAGTTGGCATACACAATCTCCCCCCGAGTAGCCTCTCCTCGAGGAGAACCGGTCGCGGAGACCACCGTCTGTCAATCACCCAACCAAACACAGCCTTCCTTTACCGCTCTTGGCATGCGGAAATCAGACACACAATCAATCCCTTCGCACTCAAGAGCACTCAAATCATCACCAGGAATAAAAAAGTAGACAAGCCATTTGACCCCTCTACCCTCATCAGCCACTGAAAACCACACACAGGCAGAAGTAAAGCAGTCTTGTGTTGACAGCCTACAATTGAGCAGTCCATTACTAATCATAAGCATTTGAAAGGAGAAAGGATTTAAGTATTTCCAGGTTTCGGAAGAGTAAACATGGGTCATGTTAGAACGGCAGACCTCAGGAATGTTTTCTGATAGGTTCGGCTGAAACCAACTCAAATGAATAATAATGAACAAACGGGTTGAAAGAGGGAACTAGGAATAACAGGTTACGAATACCTAAAAGCAGAGCAGAATAAATTCAAAGCCGAGCTGATGCAGAGAGTGCAGACCTTTAATTTTGTTAAATGTTTTGGGCATCACAGGGCCGGACATCCCAGGAAACGCGTGCCTTTAAATGAGCGTGAGGAAGAATTGCGAAACTGCCTTCAGACCCCTCCTTTGAGAAAACATCAGAAGACCGTCAGATACAGCGTAACTCAAGACCCGCCGAAACTGGGTTAAAAATAGTGTCGGCCGTAAGATGCTTTCACTAAAATGTCATTCCTTTGCATTAAGTTGAAAGCCGTGGGTGGGAGCCTTAAGTTGATTAGGCACTTTAACTTGGCTCATCATTTTTGGATTTATAATGACATGAGGATAAGTTTGGGATGAACGTGGGTGTCAAACTGCCTGCCTGGTGTTTCTCCACCAATACTAAGTGAAGGAAGGCGTCCATTCATTTGTGACCGGCTCATACATAACAATGTAAAACAAATAGATTGGAGTTGAAGATATTAAGCCATTGAGACTTTTTTTTTTCCATTTAAGATGCTGACCAGGCCAAGAGGCTGCATAAATACGGCAGTTCAGATCAGGACAGAAATACAAATTAAGTCAAATAAAGACACAGAAGTAAAAAATCTAAAAACAGATGGTTTTTAAGGGGCAGATATATAAGCACAGCCATTGGGGGGGAAAAAATTATTCAAGGAAATAGAATGGAATTAAATCAGTCTCTAATCAGGCGTGATCATGTGTGACGTGAAAATGCTTCTATTCGCAAGATGAAAGCTCCCTCCCTCCCTTCTACATTTCAGCTTGGTATAATGGAATATCGGAGACTGGTGCAGTCTATTAACCAGATCACCAGATGATATGAGCTGATGTTAAATCAGAGGTTTTATTACTTCTCCTGTGTGAAGGCTTCCTTCACAAAAAAAAAAACGTATCCCAAAATGATGGGGGTGTTCTTATCGCTCTATAGACAGATCTACAGATCCAGTGTCAAGTAAATTTAACAGTTGGTGGTAGACCGTGGTAGTAGGATGTAGGTGATTTGACTTCCTGTCGTTTGTGAATGGTGGTTCATACGTGGTGCCATTGAGGATATGGAGAGCCTTTTAGAGCCGTTTTCAATGAGCAACTTCAAAACTCTGTGATCTGTAGAATTCAGAGCGAATCTCAGCGCGTGCCCCAGCAGAGTGTCGACCACAACCAACAATCTTCAACGCCCCTAAATGCTTAAAAGAGCACGTTCTGAATGTTTGCAATGGCCCGGACAAAATGACTACGTGTTTACAATCAAGGTGGATGAGATTTTGGGGAAGAAAACATATGAAAGTTTAGATTAAAGGGAAGATTATTTAGGTTTTTCTCCTCACCACCTGCACAACCTGGTTGCTCCAATCCACCCTCATCTGCCGATATAGTGTTTATTATCATTATTTTATTATTCATTTTTTATTATACATAAGATTACATTTAATTCCTTAAACAAACTCTGCGGCAGTCTGTTCTCACATACCTCCTAGACCCATTATGGTGATTGGCTTTCTCAGTTCCTGTGATTGAACCATAATGTCTCCATTACATGACTAAAGAGGCAGATGGCGTGTTTCTGTTCTTTATTTATAAGACACGCGTTGCATTTTCAATCTGAAAAGACTGCTTGTAATGCTGAAAATTAGAATTTAATTTCTTGTTTACTTGTTGTGAATTCAAATAAATCAAATAAATGTCCTGGATAGCTTTTGTAATGGGCAAACCGCGTCCTCATCTCGCTACATTTTATTCGGGGTATACTTCATTTGTGGCAAGGCATTGAGCAAATTGTCATCAGCGTTAGCAAATTGTCATCAGTGTTAGGGATCCCGGCAGCGTGCATCGCCCATTATTTTCTTCTTCGAAAAAAAGTTCCAGAGAGAGAAAAGGGGTTGTGGAAACGCAAGGCCTCCGCCCACGCTCGTCCCCGACAGGATCGTCGCCGTGCTGTCGCGCCAGCTTGCGCGGAGACGCAACGAGACCGGAGAGGAGGAGGGAGGAAAGTCAAAGTGGCGGCGCTTTTACCTGTGGGGACGGCTGCTTCCGTGGTGGGCTTCTCCCAAGTGTTGACTTGTTCCCAGGCGAAGCCATTGGTCCCCAGGGCCACGCTGTACCCACAGCTGCTGTAATGCTCTTCAAAGGAGCAGCTGCCTGCAGGGCAAGCGAGAAGGGTTGCATATGTCAACACGATTAAGCCGCATATTCGCATCATTATTTTATCTCTGCTAAATAATGATTTTCCACCACATTAGGCTTGATGTTTGCCAGAAGCCATAGATTTATATTTAAAAAAAGAAAAGAAAAAACACAAGGAGAGTCTCTAATTAAGCATCGTCTTTGTGACACCGGTTTTAATGTGCAACAAAGGATTCCCAACAGTTCAAATGATTTGGTTTTGAAAACCTTTGCTTTGTGCAGATCCTATTCTCCCTTTTTGTTTAGACGTGCATTATAACACACAAAGTGCACAGCTTTTTAAATAACCAGTTGCTGTTCTGCAGACAAAATGGTCTTTATGTCCAAGGTTTTTCATTTTTATGCATTTTCACAAGATGAAGGATTTCCTTCCAGGTTAATTAAATCTGTAAACCCGAATAATCCAAGAACCAAACAGCAATGCTTTTTAATTATCTGATTCAGTATGCTGAACGAGGAAAATAATTTGATACGACATTTTGTTACGAAATGAAGTGAATGCTAAGGATTTTGTCCAGATGTACTGTGTATTCATTTAAATTGCCTTTTATGATCCCTTTGCCACCCTCACAATCATGACTGACTGTCTCCACAGAAAGGAAACGTTAAGACCCTGGTCGGCCTATAATATCTTAATTAAGAAATCAATTCATATTCCGGGAAAGCTTATCTCCAGTCAGATGTAATCAAATCCTCCTTAACTGACCTCATCTTTACATTCTAATACTCTAATACTACTCTAAAAACAAATAAATCTTGGCTCAGGGCTATGTACTCTGCTTTCAAATTCAGTATCAAAAGTTTTAAACTCTCACCACACAAAAAAACTCCACTTGTTCTGAGTTTCTGAAAAGAAAAGGCAAATTAGGCAGAAAAACAAGCAAAAGCCCTTCATCTTTAATTAGTTCCATTCCAACCAATTTGATCCATTATTGATAAGCAGTAGGCAGCAGATAAGCGACCATTTCTATCAGCCAGAACAGCTGAAACCTGTATTCATGTCCGCTCCTTCGAGATCAGCCAAAAAGTGTTTCAACACTAATAATACGAGACAAAGCAAAGAGATCTAATGGGAGGTTCTTAGAAAATGCATCTCCTTGGGTGTGCTGTGGAGACAAGTGAGGTTCCTTGTCAATGCTTCCATGCTACATATTAAATCTAGACCACCTTCTTTGACTAGGAGAAGACGCTACGAAGATTAAAACTGCAGTGCTGTGCAACACATTTTTAAATGCCCGGCCATTTCAATACTATGCTAACAATGGCAGAGCCTCTATGTCTCATTGGGTCGTTAGCTACAGAATTAAATAAATATACATGAATTGGTATATTGCATAATGCCTCCTGTTTTCACTATTCACCGATATCCAAGTTCCAAGACATTTCAGGAAGTTCACAAAAAGTTTGATGTCTTATGAAAAGTAAAAACTTGTCTCATAAACCTTCCAGAGTAATGCGAAATTGACCATTGTGTGGCCTAGAGACCTGTGCAGTACCATTTTCTAATGCCAATACCCAGTTCTAGTACCAAGTTCTAATTCAGTGTGTTATTTCACCTGTGCCCTAAGACCGACAGAATCCCACTGATCACCGCCCTCTTAGTGAAATGTGCACGCTGGGACTGATAAGGGCATCCAAACGCCGTCTCAGTGGTACATTTACAGAGAGCCAAGCTAATTCAAAATGACACTAACCTCCATGATAATATAAACCGCAGGTCAATTCTTACAGTGGTTGTCAAAGTTTCAGTTAAGATCGTAGTTTAGTTGCATTAAATTTACTGTCATCTTTTAAGACTTAATTAATGCAATTATTAGCATATGCCCTTCTGTTTTTCCTCCCTGATGGCATTTTCTAGCAAGCAAGCTAATAAAACGCGGAACTAAACCGATTACATCCACTCCAGTAGGCATGAATAACAGCAGAAATTGCTTTCATTACATTCGTGGTTTCAACTTTCTTTTCTTGATTCTGGCAGAACATACATTGATGATCCAGTGTAATCTTATATTACACTACCCTATGGGAGTATTATTTGTGTGATTAATAGATATTGTTTAATATAAGCTTGTTTTTTTGTTTTTTTACAGCAAGAGTGAGAATAATAAACAATGTGTTGTTTTCATCTCCACCCGAATTGTTTCAGCTTTTTATTTCATTGTTTTTTAAGAACATTTTCAGGAAGAACAACAAACTGGTCTTAAGTTGATGCATCCAATCCATTCCGACAGGACTGAAAACACAGAGGCATTACTGCATGAAAGTTCACACACACCCATTGTTCTTCAAATTAAACCAGACTTAGCCAGTCACTCTGAATTAAGGTGGAAAAGCCTGAAATTGTATATAATGGAACAGGCATCTCCAAAAGCACTCATCTCATTTTATTTAGCAGTTCCATCAACCCGTTACTAATGCTATCTCTTTCATCCCGGTTACAGACCTTTAATACTCGCTGATCTAGGTGCAAAAGCGGTTTCCTGTGTCTATCAACGTAAGCACCACTGCAAAAAAACTGCCTTTGTCTAGAAATCCAAATGTGTACCCCAAGGAGTAGTCAGACACGATGAGTCAATGAGCCTCCGGTCCTCGGACTGAAGAGAACTTTGTAGTGTGTCGGAGTAACACTCAAAGTAAGGGCATGGGATTTTTATCTGTCTGGTCTTCTCCTAAGTATTCATAGTCATACATAGCCAAGTATGCCTTGCATGTGTGTTTAGAGCACAATCATTAACACATAGGGTTAACCATAACCAATATTGACACATAGGCTCAACCTTAACCCTAACCCTAACCCTAACCCTAAGGGTGCAGTAAAAAAAAGTTTCCGAACCCCTGGTGTCACAAATGTGCAAAATGTGTCTGTATTTAGCCCCTGTGGATTGTCAATGATTCGAGCATACACCCTTCGCTCTCACACAAGGCACAGTCTGATACAAGACGTTACACAGTCTGATACAAGGCTCATTATGCCACATATCCAAGTTCCTAGTACAGGGAGACAATCACATTCAATCTGGCGATTACATCATTCTCTGTAGCAATAATGTGCTCAATGAACCCTGCCGCATGCAGCGTCTGAAACCATTTCATAAAAAGGACAAACTAGATTCTTTATCCTATTTATAGCATTCTGTATGCTTGTGTGTCCTTAGTGGCACTTAATTATGTGACTTCCTGAGCGACTAAGAGTTGTGTGGAAGCAGAGACAGGTTTTAAGACTATATAAGCTTTTCATCAAGATAATCCTTAGCACGAGTCCACAGAGAATGGGGGAGGTGGAAACGTATCATATATTATATATATATATATATATATATAAATTATTTGCTCTGCTATTTGTGGGAAGATCTTTAATCGTACAGGAAGATGTGATCCCCACACATAATCAGTATAAAACAC
>JAOYSI010009611.1:0-10814 GCA_025775065.1 Hiodon alosoides | reverse complement strand
CTTTCTCTCTGTGTGTGTCTCTCTCTCTCTCTCTCTCCCTCTCTCTGTGTCTCTCTCTCTCTCTCTCTCTCTGTGTCTCTCTCTCTCTCTCTGTGTCTCTCTCTCTCTCTCTCTGTCTCTCTCTCTCTCTCTCTCTCTCTCTCTCACACACACACACACACACACACACCTCTCATGCATCTATTCTGATAAAGAACCTCCACATTCCTGGCACAGATACCCGTCTGTTACTTTACTTCTGTAAGGCAGTAAGAAACTTACAGCTGAACTGAGCTGAGCAACCACCAGCTCATGGTCTGAACTGTAGTGTGTCAGGAAGATGAATAGTCTACCTCAGAGGCACAGGGATCACTGCTGCATCGATGAATGGTAAATCATCCGGGTACATTATATTCTGCACACTTTCTACTACAATTGCATATTGTTATTGTGAAAAATACGCTCATTTCTACTGTGTTCTCGTGCATATGTATAGTTTGCATTCATATTTAGTGTGAACTCGCATATATTGTGTAATTGTATACATTGTGCAGACTCGTATACATTCCGTGCACTGGTATAGATAGCACAGACTCATATACATTCCGTGCATTAGTATAGATAGCACAGACTCATATACATTCCGTGCATTAGTGTAGATAGCACAGACTCATATACATTCCGTGCATTAGTAAAGATAGCAGAGACTCATATACATTCCGTGCACTGGTATAGATAGCACTCCTATACATTCCGTGCACCGGTATAGATAAGACTCGTGTACATTCCGTGCACCGGTATAGATAGCACAGACTCATATACATTACGTGCACCGCTATAGATAGGACTCGTGTACATTCCGTGCAGTAGTATAGATAGCACAGACTCATATACATTCCGTGCACCGGTATAGATAGGACTTGTGTACATTCCGTGCACCGGTATAGATAGGACTCGTGTACATTCCGTGCAGTAGTATAGATAGGACTCGTGTACATTCCGTGCAGTAGTATAGATAGGACTCGTGTACATTCCGTGCAGTAGTATAGATAGGACTCATATACATTCCATGCACTGGTATAAATAGGACTCATATACATTCCATGCACCGGTATAGATAGGACTCGTGTACATTCCGTGCACCGGTATAGATAGGACTCGTATACATTCTGTGCACCGGTATAGATAGGACTCGTATACATTCCGTGCACCGGTATAGATAGGACTCGTGTACATTCCGTGCAGTAGTATAGATAGGACTCGTGCACATTCCGTGCAGTAGTATAGATAGGACTCGTGTATAGCATGAGATCAGCCAGCAGAGCTGAGTGTGATGGTGGACATACTGAAAGATATTTTCAGAGACTGCAATAAGCCAGACGATGACCTCTATGGTGTTGAGAATGTCCTCAGGGAGATGGACCGGGCCTTGTTGTAGAACCTCTCTGTGTGCTGTGTGTGTGATAGGAGCTGAAGGAGGCAGTCTGAGACCCACTGTCGGGGGAGGAGAGGGGCTCCCTGTGGGATCCACTGATCCCAATCCGCCAGGAGGACCAGCGGTGGGGGAGCAGACCCCTGCCTGGATCTGTCGCAGTTTAACTCCAGGCATGAATAGTCAGACACCGAACCATTCACAGCTCATACAGGCCAACATCGTTCGCAGCTTAACTCCAGACCTGAATAGTCAGACACTGAATCATTTACCGCTGGTACATACCAACCACCCTTCCTGCGCACAGAACCAAAAACATAATAAGGTTTCAATCTCTACCTAGCACACTTAGCACATGTTCAAGACGTTAATACCCACATTTCACTACAGTGCACAGCGCATGTCTAACCAGCATCAAGATGCCATTACAAGCAGTCCATGTATTAATCAGCTGAACGTTTGGACAATGACAATGACCAAGCTGTGTGAGGGTGGAATGAGAGAGGATCTTTGTTCACTGAAGACAGAGAGTGACTGTGTGCGCAAGAGGCTACACAACCTCAGACAGCCTCCCTCGCCCAAACTCCTCCCCAACCACACAATGGAGGGGCCCAAGTGCGGGCACGTCTTTGACTCCTACCACTAGGGGGAGAAAAGAGTATACTGAAAGACACATCCAAACTTTGTCCTTGGAAAACAAAACAAAAAAACCTCAAGCTGCCCTGGCAATGCCAAGGTTTCCACACATTTCTACTTGACAGTCACAGGGCTCCTGTAATTACATGACGAACACAGGGTTTATATAACTACATGACAGACACAGGGCTCCTGAGACCACATGACTGACACAGGGCTCCTGTAATTACATGACGAACACAGGGTTTCTATAACTACATGACAGACACAGGGCTCCTGTAATTACATGACGAACACAGGGTTTCTATAACTACATGACAGACACAGGGCTCCTGAGACCACATGACAGACACAGGGCTCCTGTAATTACATGACGAACACAGGGTTTCTATAACTACATGACAGACACAGGGTTCCTGTAATTACAAGATGGACACAGGGCTCCTGAGACCCCATGACAGACACAGGGCTCCTGTAATTAATAGGACTGACACCGGGCTACGGTAATTACAAGACGGACACAGGGCTCCTGTAATTACAAGACTGACACAGGGCTCCTGAGACCACATGACCGACACAGGGCTCCTGTAATTACAAGACGGACACAGGGCTCCTGTAATTACAAGACGGACACAGTGCTCCTGAGACCACATGACGGACACAGGGCTCCTGAGGACACATGACGGACACAGGGCTCCTGAGACCACATGACGGACACAGGGCTCCTGAGGACACATGACAGACACAGGGCTCCTGAGACCACATGACAGACACAGGGCTGACACAGGGCTCCTGTAATTACAAGACGGACACAGGGCTCCTGAGACCACATAACGGACACAGGGCTCCTGAGATCACATGACAGACACAGGACTCCTGAGACCACATGACTGAAGCCAGGTGGGGGGCACTGGCCAGCTTACTGGAGGCGGTCGCCGTGGTCCAGCAGGGTCAGGGCTACGATGGGGAACAGGCGCAGCTGACACTTCCGAGTGCAGTGACCGGGTGCAGTGAACGAGTGCAGTGGCGGCTGTGGCCGAGTGCAGTGACTGCTGTGGCCGAGTGCAGTGACCAGGTGCAGTGAACGAGCGCAGTGGCGGCTGTGGCCAAGTGCAGTGAACGAGTGCAGTGACCAGGTACAGTGAATGAGTGCAGTGGCGGCTGTGGCCGAGTGCAGTGACTGCTGTGGCCGAGTGCAGTGACCGAGTGCAGTGACCCGTCTAAAGGGCTGAAAATGACGTCTCTTTCAGATGCCAAACACCCTGTCTCCCTGTAAGCTGATGGGATGCTCTGGCTTTAATTTCAGAGATGCTGAAATCTTTATATTCAGCCTCTATCGCAACACACTCTCCAGGCACCAGCATGTTCAGACAAACCACCAATTAGGAATAGAGGCGATGACATCCATCGTCATCAGGTAGTCCCGATGCTAATTGAGTAATCTCCAGCACCCCTTCGAAGCTCGCTAGATACCCCCTGCCCGCTACCATGGGAACGGGGTTGAAGGATCTTGTTACTGTTCTGGGCTGGTCCACAGTCGGCAGCTCCGGTTTCCACGGCGCAGACAGAGTCGAGAGTGATTAATCTTCCTGCCCCCCACCCCGGGTGAAATACTGTGCTCCAGTTCAATCCAGTCGCTGGAAAGGTATCAGGAGACTGACAGAGTGCTGTTGTGTAGCTGGAGATCCGAGGGGAAGATTAATATTATCCTCCACTAAATAATTAAGGGCAGGGGATTGATGAGTGCAGTGCGTGTGTATCTATGAGCGACGGGGGGAGATCGGCTCTGCGCCTGTTCAGACAGCTCTACAGACCCGACCTTTGGTGAGCGCGTGTCGGCTCGCCTTGCAGCCTACCTGCAGGTCACTCCGCCTCACGAGCTGCAGGTGGATCGCCACTAAACGTCGACCGTAGACAGCGAAAACACGGGAATACAGCGGCCGTCCCTCCCTCCTTAGTGTCGCACCTCACTCCCCGAAGCACCAGGAAGGGGTGGGGGCGGGACGCGGGGGGAAACGGCCAAGGTCTATCGACCGTGTGGAGTGCAGCCTGATGTGGGCTCCCCTGGACTGGAATAGCGCACGGGGCGCTGCTGGTTGCCTGGATACCAGCCTAATTGAGGGCTCTCTGGAGAGGTGGTGCGAGCAGACACGGAGTCCTCACATCCAGACGAGGCTTGGCTCTCTCACGCTTTTATCTTTCCCATCTTTTAAACTTTATTTCCGTCAGTTCCACAGAAACAGGGCTACGGTAAACATTTCCCGCTCAAAGAAGAAATGCACTAATAATTATGACCCCTTTTCAACGTCCCGTTTCTCCTTCAATTTTTTGCTTAAATTGTCAGAAGCAAACAAAAATGACCGCAAAAAAAAACCAGCTAGCAGTTTGTTTGCGCTGGCGATAAACACTCAAAATAACAGCTGCGACAGTCTGTCATTTTGGAAAAAGCTTGCAGGTGAACAAGACGCCCTTCCCACTGCAGTGCAGAGAGGCTGGTTTCTCGACATACGGCCATCCAGCCGCAGGGTACGGTGTGATGCATTTTCCAATGCATCCTGATCGTTGCATCACGAGTTAAACGGGGCGCCTCAGTCCGGGCCGTCTGTCACGAGAAGCGTGTCCCGTATCTGCCGTATAGTGCGCCACACACGCCCGCGCACAAGCAACCCCACCCCACCCACCCTCACGCCCATTAATGGGGCTCGACTTGGCTGCCTTGGGTGTCGGTGCCTGAGTGAAAGGCGTTATTCTACCAACGCTGAGTGTGCGCCTAGCAACCGCGGGAGCCGCTCCTGAATGGAGGTGACCCGCCGGCAGACGAGCCCCCCTCCCCCGGCGCTAGACCGAGCCGCTGCGGTGTTGATGCCTCAGAGAAGTTTGAAAGTGGGGTGGAGACGGCAGTAGGGAAAAGAGCCAGTCCTACCTGGTAAGCGCAGTTCTCCTGGTGCACCATCCTTCAGAGCATCGTACAGCTGGTGGAACCGGTGGAAAGGGGCTGTCTGAACGCAGCGCTTTACTGCATTGGCGGCCAGCGGGGGGGGGGGGGGAGAGAGGCGGAGAGGTTCTGCAGGCTGATCTGAACGGACGGCCGGGCTGTCTCGCTGTGTCGGTGCTGACTGCGGCTGCAACCCGGGTTGTGAGGCGCTTTCTCGCTCAGTGAGGGACGAAGTGAGATCTGAGTGCTTCTGCTACAGGGGAACCGAGGTAGAGAGGGCGGGAGGGAGGAACAGAGAGGGAGGGGAAAGCTTTCACGTCTCTCTATCGGGCCCCGCTGAATGGGGGGAGGGTTGGAGAAAGGGCTGCTCATCACAGAGATAATCAGCCAACCGGGTGGCAGGGGCCTAGGAAGGGGGGAGGGTGGGGGCGACCTTCCAAGGCTGAAACAGCCAGCGAGCATTGAGGTGGAAACGTCCCACAGACAGAGAGGGGGGTGAGAAAGGGGTGCAAAAACAGCCCACAAAACGAAGACCGCTCAATTATCGCGCGCGGTCAAGGTCCAGCTACCATGACAACGCCACATAGTGACGAATCTGACACATCGTCACTTCCCAGCCCAATGAGATCCTTTTCTTCCTAAGACGAAAAAGTGGATCTCTCATGGCTGCGTGGAATCTAATTTGTTATCAAAGAAAAATTTAAAGGGGATGAGCTGGTCCTAATCTTATAAGGCAGTCTGTAAATGAAACCCACTTAAGCTTGACCTCATTATCTTGCATTGGGCTCAGTGGCAAATCTTTGAAAAAGGGACAGGCTATATATCAATTAGACGTGAAGCTTCACGTTTTGCCTGTGAAATATGATCCTTCAAACTGCGTCCGGACAGCATTCCAGGAGGAGTTATTTTAGCGTTGCACAAATGCACAAATAGCCCCATAACTCAGCCACCACAATGCACTGAATAAAACACCTGTGCTGTTGAGGAATCATGTTACTTGATCTGAAAGAGACTGTCATGGATCTTCTAATACCCCGAGCACAAGGTCATGCAGCGTGCACGCGTGTGCGATTTCTCTAGCAGGGGAGAGAGTCTCTCACGTTCCCCACAACAAATAGGAGTGATGGAGATAATTCCACGACAGCGGACGGCAAAGTCAGTCTGTTTAGGCCCAACCCCCGCCCTCCTTCTCTCGCCAACCTACGCTTTGAACTCACCCTTCACTAGGGACAAGATCATACCAGCGTGAAGATCAGAAGTAGATTAGTAGAAGTAGAACTGATTAATCTGATGAAACCTTTAAAAGGCTGAATAGTGCAATTGCTTGTTCCTGGGGCGGCCTGCTGACCAACAGAGGAGGTCTGCAAAGTGTGGGGTGCGAGATTCCTACAGCGAAGGTGCAACCACGCAGCTCAGTTTGGCAGAACAGGAGTCCTGTTTCAAGTTGTAACAGGGCAGACGGTACGCAGTGCGCAAACACACTATCAGACACGTGCACGCCCAGACACGCTTACAAACAAGAGAAACACGGCACCAGTCCCCCGTGCTGACAGAAAATAGGGGTATGTCTTGCATACTTTACTGCTGTTCGGTTCAGTTATGATGGTTTAAACACTCAAACCCCACCTGTGTGTCTGATGAAAGTATTCTACACGCACAAACAAATAAATAAATACACAGAAAAAACTGACAGACAAAACCACTCACTGCACTGCGTCGATGCGTATTTTTAACCATGGAGAAAAGGGCTGAAACAAAATGGCCGCCGTCTTTCTCCGGGTTTCTTCCCAGTACACGTACCCTTTGGACACCACACGGCCACCTCCACCACTGGCAGCAGCGGGCTGCTCTCGCGCACCTATTGATTTCGGTTGCATAATTTCGCCTTTTTCCCCCCAATAATTCTCACTGGTAGGTTAAATGAACTGGAAGGAGATCGATGTTGTTCCAGACCCGACTGTCAATTGAGCTCTCAACTGAAGTGGGTGATCGTTTACACACAGCCATACAGGCTGCCGGCGTACGCCTGCCCACTTATTATATAAATCCTGTCCCCTTACAGACACACTCTCATTACCCTGCATCAAGATTGAATCTCTCTCTCTCTCCTGTTCTGTCTCATTAATAGTCTCATTAATATGCAGTATTCCTCATTAACACACAAACAGACACACACGCACACACACACACACACAGAACTAAGGCTACCACGACTCATTAACATGTAACATCACATTATTGTAGATCTCTGGTGACATATACACCATCAAGAACTACACTGCTGCGCTACAAGGCTCGGGGCCCTTTGAGAATATTACCTGCAGCGGAGCACAAGATAAAAGTCTCATACAAATTTAAATTCACCTCGCTGGCGATGCCTGTGTTACAGAGGAGGGGAATCAAATCACGGGGAAGGATTCTCTGTGGCTGGCAGATAAAATTACCCAGACTCTGAGCCACACCTGTGACACCTGCTCAGTCGGACCCACGGTGGTACAACCCCAAGTGCCTCAGCCCTAACTCTGTCAGGAGTCAATCTTTGCATCCCACAGTAAGATAACGGACCTGGGACAAGAGAACCGACTGCGTCAGACCATGCACTCTGAGCATTTCAGTAAAACGGGCAGTCTTCTGGTCAGCCTGAAAATCTATTTGGTGCAACACTAGCAAAAGTATGAGTCGGCTTTCCGTTTTAGTTAACCCAAATCACCCCGCCCCCCCACCACCACCACCACCTCTCCATCGCTATGGCAGCAGATGCAATACCTCTAATGGGCCCAAGGTTACAGGGATCTATTGGACCAGGTTCAAGGACGCTTCAAACCAACCCTGGGTTCTGAAAAAATCATTATCCAACCAACTGGCACTGATTATTATCTCGGCTTTGCAGGATTGGCGATACAATCTGTCGGTTTTAGCACGAGACACCATGGGTCAAAAACCTGCCTGGATCCCCGATTCTATCTTGTCTTAAGCACAATTATCTTTCTGTCAGCAGACAAGTGTGAAATTCCCAAAGCTGCGTAGAACTGAGAGATTCTGGCTGGTTTCATTTCTGTATGTGTGAGAGCGTTTGTTTGTGTTAGCAACGACGATCTGCATGTCTCCGTGTGTGTGTGTGTGTGTGTGTGTGTGTGTGTGCGCGAGCGCGTGTTTGCGAGACAGCCGCCGTTGATCTGCATGTGCGTGGGCGCACTGCAGCGAGAGACGAAAACGCACGCAGTTCCAAAGACATATGCGTCTGGTGGAGTCAGGTGGGGCTTGCTCTGTTTCAGCTCAATGGCAGGAGTCTCTTAGCCACCGGCGCTACCATGCTAAATATAGGCCTCCTGCACGTCAAGCCTCCTCTCCGACTTTCTGAGGGGAGACATTGACAGACGGATGGAGATGCTAATTAGGAACAGACAATCAAGATCAATTAATTATGCAGTTACATAACACTGGACCACCAGGGGACTTGGAGAGACAACGTGAAAAGCATTGGTTTTAGGTGCAGAATAGAGTTCTTTCTTTTTATTTAAAGCCTGAATTTCCCCCAAGGAAATCTGCCAAATCTCTGCCAAGTTTACTCTGCTGCGTGTCCACACACATCCTTCATCGGCCCTTTGACTAAACTGGGAAACCGACACGGGCCCAGAAGGGTTACAGAGCTTGGCTGGTCTCTCCCTCCTCGCCAGACGAGCGACCCCAGGTGCCGTGACAGATGAAGCCCGTCGCTTCCTGGCAGCAGTCCTGCTCGCTGGTACCGCCAACCCCCGCGTCCGCATGGGGAGGAGAAGCCAAACCCGGCCCGGAAGCGCAGGCGCTGGGGTCGGGGGAGAGCAGCGCGGTCGTCTCAGGCGGTCTCCGTCGCCGCTGACAGTGACGGAGATGATTCCCTCACCCACATCCCTCCAGCTCCCTGGGGGAGTCACCTCAGAATCCGGGTCGGAAGCACTGTCTCTTTAAATGTGCAGCCAGGGCTTCGACGTGAAAGTGGCGTGGCACGAAAGGCGCTTTTATTTTTAGTCTCATAAACAAGCCGTCCCGGTCCCAGCCCAGCTCTGTGAGCCTAAGACAGAGGCACCCTTGTAATTTCACATCCACCGCCCAGCCATTTCCAGCGTGTAGAGCCTATTCAGAGAAAGCCGCGATGATAAGCCTAACTGGCCTTGGAGCGGAAAGATAAGTAGAATGGTGACTGTATCTGTTTTTTTAATTGTTTGTTTTTTTTTACACTGATTTCTCTCTCCAGTAACAAAACGGCCTTCAAAACGCACCTCAATCGGAGTGTATGTACAACCTAAAAACTGGCTAACCACAAAACAGCCCATTTAAATAATTGTATCTCATTAAAAGAAAAATTAAACTACAAACATTCCCAGCTGGACTCTTGCCCTGTCAAGAAATTTGTTACAATTGGAAATTTCCTGATACAACTTAGGTAAGGGAGAATTGGAAGTTTTCATTCACAAACCCAACACCATAGCAACTCATGTAGGAAGCTAAAGGGGTGCTGAGATTGGAACTAGCAATATTTTCATTCATAAGCCCAACACCTACAATAGGCTTTGTGGTTTGGAATGCAGGTCTAACTTGTCAAAATGTTAATGAAGACAACCTAAAGCGATTCAACACACAGGATGAGAAACCCTTATCTCCGCTATATGCATTGCCTCACCAGTGAAGAACGAAGAGTTACAGCGCCACTGTTTGTGCCACGTAATTCCCCGCCGTCGTTGCTAATCAAAGTGTCCTCTCTCCCCCAGCGCTTCCTGCAGGGACAGCACGGGTGGGGATGAGTTTGGAGCCCAGCGCGGCAGGGGGTGACCAGGCAGCCGAGATGCTCTCTGACAGTTAGCCGGGAATGGATCAGCTTGTCAGGGGAGCCGTGAGCAGAAGCTGGGTGAAAGCAGGACACTGGGAGTGACGCTCCTGAAGTGTTCAGCCCTCACCACCCTAACCCTGACCGAGTGTTCAGCCCTCACCACCCTAACCCTGACCTAGTGTTCAGCCCTCACCACCCTAACCCTGACCTAGTGTTCAGCCCTCACCACCCTAACCCTGACCGAGTGTTCAGCCCTCACCACCCTAACCCTGACCACCCTAACCCTGACCTAGTGTTCAGCCCTCACCCCCCTAACCCTGACCTAGTGTTCAGCCCTCGCCACCCTAACCCTGACCTAGTGTTCAGCCCTCACCACCCTAACCCTGACCTAGTGTTCAGCCTGGGGAACAACCACAGTCAGCTGATAGCTAATGGTTGCAGCAGGACCTGTCTGAGAGGGGAGAGTCTGAGGAGCAGAGTGAGAACATGTCAGGACAGGGGGTAGAGGGCGCCCTGCCCCATCAGTGTGTGAGCAGCTTGTGAATGTGACTGAGTGTGCCTGCAGTATTGTGATACTGTGTGGTTAGTGAGGGAGTGTTTGTCCAGTGGGTGGGTGTGTGTGTGGTGGGGCGTGCGTGTATGTGAGTGCCTGCGTGTGTTCTGGTATGTGTTTAATTGCCCAGTTTATGTCTTTAGTGGTGTGGGTGTGTGTTTGGTTGTGCAGTTGGTGTGTGTGTGTGTGTTGTGTGTGTGTGTGTGTGTGTGTGTCTAGTGTGTGTGTGTGTGTTGTGTGTGTGTGTGTGTGTGTGTGTGCCTAGTGTGTAGTGTGTGTGTGTGTGCATGATGACTGGGTTTGAGTTTGTGTTTGATTGCCCAGCAGGTATCTTTAATTGCGCAGTTGGTGTGTGTGTGGGTGTCTGTGTGTGTTTGACTGTGAGTGTCTGATTGTGTGGGTGTGGGTATATTTTTTAGTGTGTTTGTGTGTTTGATGTGGGCGGGGGTGTGTTTGTGGGTGGGTGTGGGGG
>JAOYSI010009610.1:0-10814 GCA_025775065.1 Hiodon alosoides | reverse complement strand
GTGTGTGACTTTCACACAAACTAGTGTTTATGTATGTATTTACCCTATTATTATGCAACCTTTTTTGGATTATTACTTTTGTTAACCCGTCATCAGAAAGCGATTTACTTTCACCTATAGATAATCTTGCTGAGTGTGTCCACAATGAGGGCAGCAAACATACTTTGATGCAATGCTTATCCTCTTATCTCAAGGAGGCAGCTGTAGACCTCTCAAATATTATTCACCCTCTTACAGTTTTCACATTCTGTTGCCTCAGAGCCTGTAATCACGACACCTCCAAATATGAATTACTCTGTCTAATCTGCACAACCTGCAAAATATATATTTATAGTACATGTAGTGCAGTATTATAAACAGAAGTTGGCCTTTATGCAGCAATATACATTGGTTCACATGCTTTCAGAATAAATGCACCTGTCTTTTTAGGGTCCCTCCCCCAAACACACATACTTGTATATTAACTGACTTTATCATCAAAAAAAAAAGAAATGTAAGAATAATTATTGTTTAAAGTATAAACCGCAATGAATTTATCCCAGTTTTGAATTCATTTTAGTCCGCATGGACATGCACCTCAGAAAGTTTACATTTAGTTGATTTAAGGTATTTGAGCCGTCTTGGTAGCTTAGCTGTCTCACAAAAGCATATCTGCAGAGGGAAAAGTGTATGGCAGACAGATAAGGAATGTAGTTTTTATCCTAGGATCTCTTTGCTTGGGGAAAAAAATAAATGTATTTGTACCAATTATTATTGGTATTGGTAATAATTACCATCCGGTTTGCAATTATCATTTTTTAAAACACGGCTTCGCCCTATTGCCTTTTAATAATTGAGTTACATTAGAAAGGTTCATTATTTTTTAAATATCTTTTTTTACAGTGTTTTTTTTCCCTCCACTCAGGGGCCACTGACCACTCCAATTAGCTTTATCAGCATGGTTGGGGGTGAAACCAAGCAGAAATGCCCAGAGAACATGTAAACATTCACAGATACAGAGACCTGAGGCCAGGTTTGAGCCCAGTGTACTGACAGTCTGTATTAACCACACAGATCATAGCATCACAATGTGTGTGTGTGTGTGTGTGTGTGTGTGTGTGTGTGTGTGTGTGTGTGTGTGTGTGTGTGTGTGTGTGTGTGTGTGTAGTCTTCTCTAATTTTTAGTCCCAACAGCATTTCACCTGTAGGATTATCTGCTAGGAACCAAAACAGAGAAATCACTGTTTGAAAATCAAATAGTTCTCTGTAAGAGGGTTTGCTGTAGTAAAACGCAAAGCAGAAGTTAAGAGAAAGAAGAAAAGCAGACTAACAAAAGGTTTTTTGTGCATGTGAATTTTGGGGTTCAAATGAAGTATTGTAGCTTGTACACTGTCAACGGGCCAAGGTTGACTTACTGCTGTAGAAGTTTCCACTGGAAAGCCCTACTCTAACATTGGTCTTTTGTTCATTTTGACAAGCATTTAACATTACACATTATCAAACAGTCTTTTAAGGCACGTCTTTCATTCATAAAGAAAGCTAGGTAAAGCTAATTAATTTTTATGGTAATCCACACAATAAGGCCAAATAAATGCTAGCGTTTTACAAGCAAATTTCATTAGTCTAAATTAATACAATAGCTTGACGCAATACAAATTACTTCCTATGACATTTATTTATAAATTAACTATAATTTTGCAGTTCATTATTCAAGAATAATGTAACTAATAAAGTTTTATAATTTTTTTACCCTCATGTTTCATATGGTTGCGCAGCAAATATAGAGAATACAGTAAAGGGCTCTTGGGTTAGTCAGGGTGGTGGTGATGTCAATCTATCGCTCTATTAAAGGTCGGTAAAAATCGGTATGAAAATCACATTAAGCAATCTGCTTGTACTGAACTGGTCAAATCACATGGCAAATTACTTGGTATCACACACCTGGGGTATAAGGGTTTCTTTGCTATTATTAGCAGATCTTATAGAACAAAGTTGTGTGAAATTTAAATATGTATTAATTATAATTTTATGATTTCTTAATAAAATATCAAAGGTTCTTTAAGACATGTGGGATGCATCCATGGGTGCTATGTAAATGATCTCTTCTTTTGTTGCTGCTCTTTTCTTTGATAAGAACCCCTGGTTAATCAACTAAATTAAGGGGGTAATTAGAGTCAGGTGTTTCAATCAATAGGATGACAATCAGGAGTGAGTTTTAGTGGACCTACCATAAATAATATAAACCTGTGGACTTCAGATAAAGAGTTGTTGATGCTCATCCGTCTGGAAAAGTCTACAAAACCCATTTCTAAAGATTTTGTGTTCCACCAATTCACTATAAGTCAGTGCAAAAACGAAGAGAATTCAGCATCTTGATACTG
Source organism: Hiodon alosoides (assembly GCA_025775065.1). NCBI lineage: Eukaryota > Metazoa > Chordata > Actinopteri > Hiodontiformes > Hiodontidae > Hiodon > Hiodon alosoides. The sequence continues at coordinate 8,454 of JAOYSI010009610.1, read as the reverse complement.
CCAAAGAACACCTAGAAGGCAATTTGAAGAATGTTTTGTGGACAGGTGGAACTTTTTGGCTTAAATGAGAAATATTGGCCTTTGGTTATCCTTTGCTGTAGGACTGATCAGAATCTACTTGTATTCTATTACACCAAGTCTTGGGGGAAATGCCTCTCAAATGTCCCATTGCTTCCACTGATTTTGATTCTAGCTTGTAGTTCAAACCACACAACTTTTGAACCATCTCTTTAGATAATTGCAGCTCAAAAAATGAAGAAGAACCAAGAGGCACAGCCCACTGCTCTCTTACTGAAGAACATCAGCACCAAGGGGAATGTGCTGAAAAAACATGGACTGATGAGTCATCCCTGCTTCATCATTCGATTGTTTGCTTACGTGACTCACGTCACGTGATCTATTTGAAATCCTGTTCACATGAACTTGTCACATGCCATGGTCCTGCCCATGCTCAAAGGTTTCTCACATGCAAGGATTGTTGCAGATATTACATAGTGTTCCTCAGCTCTCATACCAACAGTGGAGGAAACTTTTTGCTAAGAAGTCCTTATATATAATATAGCGCAAACTGAGTTAATGTTATTGTCCTTGTTATACTCTGAGGATAGATATGCCTTGCCTTGAGAAGTTGAGACAATTTTCTCAACTCCACAGATTACCCTATTTTAACGCAAAGAGCCTTATCTGCCATGACAGTATTGCCTGATGCTGGCATTGTGCGAATCCCTAGTGATGTTTCAAAAAAAGTTCTATAAAAAAGATGAATGGTAAAGCAAACCATACCGATGGCCGTTTTGTGTTTTCCTCAATCAACTTGTTTTTGATTTCTGCTATTCTAAAATGAATGTAACAGTCTTCATTTGTGTAAACTATGATTACGTTTTAGTTTTACTCCATTACCCATGCATGCAGCACGTAACATTTTTTTTTTTTTAATGGGCTTAATAACTTACTAATAAAGTTACTTACTAATACTTACTAAAAAAATAAATAATAACTTTAATGAAGTACTCATCTGAAGTAAATAAATGAAGCTCCCTAAGGAATTGTGAATTTTTTTTCTCATGGATGAACAAAACCAGATGTAGGCCATTTCTGGTTTTTGGATTTTTGTGTGTTTATACCTAAAGATGTGTATTTTAATGACCTTTCTATACTAACATATGAAAATACCTCTATGGAAAAGATGCTTGTTGTTGTCCCGCTTTTTATATGGTATATACCTCAAACGAGAACATATGCCAGAATACCCAAGTCTCCTTTACATTAATGAAGACTGGAATGCAGGCAGAACGAATGTGAAAAGGCGATTTCCCGTCATGGCACGGTGCTCGTACCTGTCAGGCAATGGGTGGGCGAGTGGAGGGCGACGCTTGGAGGAAGTCTCTCTGGTGAACTCAGACAGAGCCAGACTAAACAGTGTTGGAGATTTCCCTTTGATTTTCCGCGGAGTATGCGTTTAATCCTCTCTGATTTTTCACAGTGCAGTCAGGCAGAGCCCTGACCTGACTGTTTAGTGTTGCCTCAGTAATAGCCCTCATTACAATGTTGCCATTAGGAAAAGTCATAAGAACTTGATAGAAGAAGAGCAGGCTATTGGTCTGGATGCAGTCTTCTTCTGCATTACATTTAACTTTTGCACCTAATAACAATTCTACAGAGAAGTTTGTCAAATCTTTACTAAGAAAAACTGAAAATGTTGAAAATTTATAGATCCTGTTTCATGGAAATTCTGTTTCAAAAATATCTGTCAGTAAATGACTAATTTAATTTATTGAATTAAAATGGCTACAACCCTGCCTCTAATGAAAAGAACAGAATGCCTATTTCAAGTAATTAAACCTTCAGAGAGTAATTATTGGTGATCTGTAGATTTGATGGTGACCCCAACCAAAGCACTGCTGACAGCTTGAATAATGTCTGCAGACTTTGGTCGTTAACTACAAAATCAATGGCGACAGCTCTGTCTGCAGATGATTACTTAACAGTTGTTTTCCTTGAAGGTAAAATCATATGTTTTTTCTTTGAACCGCAATTTTTTTTTGTGTGAAATAATTATGGTAGATGCATACGATATGTTATGAGAGCATCTCTGGATTTTACTTTTTCCTGTTTCTTAAGTTAAAGCACTACTCCATGACAAACAGAAAACAACATTCGACATTTGTCAACAGTTGAAGCATCATACACAGATTATGTTTTTTAACTTCACTAGAGCCTGGTAGATGTGAATGGGAAGTTGCTAATTGTCTAAGCCAAGGGGCATACTGTGAGAGTGACAGAGGAACGCTATGAAGAGCTGCTCTCCCTAACTCCGTGGGTGCACTTGAGAAGACGGACGCAGTGGGGGGTAAACTTTGTACTCTGCTGGGGAGGTGAGTAACATTAACATTAACATTAAGTTTTTGAACGCTCGACACAACCCTGTGTATTCCCGTAGTTTTACAGTTTACACATTCCAGACCCCCAGCTGACCGCGGTAAATCCTTTATTTGAAGGTCGAAAGTCTATTTAAACTCAGACCTGTATTGTCTTGTCGAAATCAGGAACTGATTTAGAAAATCTTGTTTTCATGCATTCCAGGAGATATGGCCTTATACTCCAAGATTAATAACTGCAAATACTATGTTTGTCATTACTTTCAGGCTTTATTAAAATAATCATAATGTTTAGAATTACATATATATTTATATGTGGCTCTCTTTTATCTAAAAGCGCCTGATGTGTAATTTCTGTAACATCCTCATTTTGTGGAAGTTAATTGAACTGTGGGAAAATGAAGTAACCAGGATTCCCACATATCTAAAGTCTCCATGAGTAGTATAGTGCTTCTAATATGGTACTCTCTGCATCACCAATCGAAACTAAATTAGTATCAAATTGTCATTGACATGCCTTTTCTCTGGACAGCATTTCAGATTCTTGTATTTCTAAAATTAGGGACATCAAAAGAGTGATGCAATTTCTATTTTGAATTTATCATCATATTATTCACTCATCATGTGTTCAGCTTGAGTTCACCTTGGCAAACAGGAAGTGAGGTCATGTTTGAGACGGGAGTGCATGAGAATGTTGTTTCAGCACAGACGTTGATATGTCTACCAACCAAGCACTGCTTGGACTTCAAAGCATAATTACGTAAAGTGTAAACTTTACGCCACAATCTGTAACTGTTCTTAACCTATTCAGATCAACCAAAAAAATGTAAAGGTTCTTAAATGTTTTTTAACCTTTGAAAGGAAAAGGGAAGATAATTCCTGTATTGCTGGTTATGTCTTTAAATGAAGGATATTTCTCACAGTCATGGTGTGATAAACAAGCACACTGCCAATCCACACCTCAGGACTGGAGATTTTACCCCGGTAAAGTTATACTTTTAAAGGTGATTTTTCCACTAAGCGTCATATACAAAACAGAGTCCGTCTCTCTGTTACATTCTCTGTGTGGAGTTTGCAGATTCTCCCCATGTTGACATGGGTGTCCTTAGGGTGTTCCGGTTTCCTCCCACTGCCCACAAGACTTGGGCGATATGTCCTGGTTATGCCTACTGAGATTACACCACCAAATAATTTACTACTCACACCTTTATGGTTGGTGTTAACTGGTATGTATTTGTTTAACTTATTTTGTAGTTGCTATATTTAATATGTAAGGATAAATAATTTTATTTAAAAATAATAGTAATTTTCATTAGACGGCGTGAAACAACAAAAAAAAGGTTTAGCTGACTAAAATGTAATTCAAAGGAAAAAGTGAAAGGCTTTATTCTTGTAGAATGAATACAATCAGAGAAGTAATCATTTGAGCCGATCAATGTGTGATTTAAAAGAGGTTGACACTGGCAACTTCCGCTGTAACTGCTAACATTAAAACCTATTCCCTTCAACCTTTCTCTCTGTTTCCATAGGGTACATGAGAGTTTGAGAGGTGAAACGGCTCAGTCATACTTCTTTATAGCGTTGGCGCCCTGCTGTGGAATGGCCGCCATTTGATCCACCACGCTGTTAGGGGTCGCCAGTTCTTGCAAAGAGCCGCTTCGTCTGCAGACAGGCTTCTGTTTTTTTTATAGCCTAACACCCCCTCTCCCCTACTCTTTCCATCCTTCATTAACCCCTGGCATATTCCCGTTCGGATCCTTGGAAACATCTAGACAGATAGAGCGTCTCCAGCAGGTCTGGCACCAGCCAACCTGCCAGACCCCTGCCTGGGTGTCTGCCACTGCAGTCATTTCACAGTGACACTGAAGGGGTCCCTAGGCCAAGTGTGACTGGAGAATCAAGGTGTCTGTCTGTGCTTGCGTCTGGATGGGTCAGCCGGACTTCATCAACGTGTCTGCATCTTTAGCAGAATGCCAAGAGTGTTTGAGAAGCTCCGGCTCCTTGCTGCCATTTAGAATTTAGAACTTTGCTAGAGGATGGAAATTCAGTAATCCCCCCTTCCCCCACCCCTCACACTGAAAGCCAATATAACCTTTGAAAAAGGCCACAAATTTGAGAATAATTGTCAATTGAAACATGACTAAAATAAAGCAAAGAAAGCATTTTGAGTGTTCAGTGTATTATTCTGTCATTAAAATGTATTTACTACACAGCTACAAAATAGCTGGTTGGGGAGCCTGTTGTCCTGGTAAGAAAATAAACATATAGCTCACTGGGTTCTTGCAATTCTGTTGATCTTCTTTTTTCCAATGGCTTTTCTAAAGAATAGTACTAGATAATTCAACCATACTAAAATCTTGGCAGAAATCTTATTCACAATGTCATCTTACCCAGGAAAAAAACAGGTACACCAAGCTTATAGCATAAGCTAAAAGTACCCCAACACCGAGACTTGTTTTTGGACCGTGCGACAATGAACATTGCGGATACTCCACTTAGTACATTGCGCATTTCAGAATGAATCATTCTACAAAGACAGCAGATGCTGAGGACATTCAGGGCTCTGTCTTTTGGTTGCAGATATATAACAATAACATAACATTCTTCCTACTAAGTGCAATTTGCATTACTTTAATTCAGGAAAGGAGAACTTTCCCAGCCTTGCTTAGGGTAGCTGTCACTGGATATCTGAGGAAGAAATGGAGCATCATAGTGTGTCTCTCAGTAATGTGAAAGACAAAGTGCAAGACGTATAACGATGCCTAGATTGCGTTTTTATTTAAAAACTTGAAACTTTATTCCTACTTTGATTTTGTATTACACAAATATACGTATACATATATATTTTTTTGTTTGTACAACACCCTGGGGCTACTAATAATCACAGGTCCTGAAGGTTGAACTATGGAAAAACTGATATTTGAAACATGGTAAAACAATGTTATCCGAAAGCTAAAAAAGGTAAAACGCAGCACTGTTGAATAAAGACAAACACAGCGGTGGAAAAAGAGACTGTGCCTCCTGTAATCATACTCATATTGTTTTGGCATGCCTGGGATACGTTGTGGGCAGTAAGCATGTCTAGTGAAAAACAATTGTAACATGTTGAAGACTTCTAATAAAATGTGTTCATTGCAGCAAACTGGCACTCAGATGCGACTTTTCCATTTCAGTCTGTTGCTTTTGTTGTGTTCTGTGATCTGCTCCATAAGAATACACCTGAAGTTAACTTTAAAACACAGATAGCCAGTAAAGACCTGATACAAATGTTATTCCTAGTCCAGAGTGCTTTTTGCAGCAATTTTTATTGGCCCATGATGCACCATGACTGTATCCATTAACAGTCCCTTTCATTCAGCCTCACTGCCCATGAGAGAGTAAATAAACAGAAGCAATGTGCCCTGTTGATAAGTTAGTTTCAGTATGCTATAAACAGTAGGGAATATAGTCGATACTATACATCACCAGTGTATATACATCTATTTTTAGATTAAGACATCATTCCTTGACCGCTAAAATGGATACTAGTCAAGATGTGCATATATATTTATTTTTTTTGCATTAAAATAATCTCAGTTTAGTGCAAGAATACTATCACTCCTAAATTTGATTCTGAAACCACTGGCTGTATACTATTGGCTTACTCACTGGCACAACTGGATATTTACAGTAATTTTCCTTTGTGGATTTCAGTAAGTAACTTTAACAATCAAAGTCCAGTTATTTAAACAATAAAGCTGAACTGGAAAACATCTTGGTATGACATCTCTACTGGAATAAGAGCCAGTAGTTTAAGTCTGTTACAATCTATTTGTTACAAAGCTTACGGTACAAATTTATTTGGCAGATTTATATCTAAAGCCATCTTTAAATGATAATAATTACAAAGCGTAATAATATGATACCAGTATTGTTTTACTGGGTCAATAGAACATTTGTTGCAATGAAACTGAAAAAAATAGCTTCTTTAAAATGAGGCATTAATTATCCCTTTACCTAATAATCTTTTATTATTAAAACGTCCCTTTTAAGCCTTTGCGTTTTCAAAGTTTTATATATACTTTATATTAAAGTTTGAATTACAATGCAACCCTAAAATATTGGTTACTGCTCTTTCGTTTACCATGTAATTTGTTTATTACATATAATTTGAACCATGTGTTCTGTTCTCCGTCTCCTCAGTCCAAGAGACCTTATGAAGACCCTTTGGGTAATGAGTTCAATTAATGAGCAGCCACCACATTGTACAGTTTAGGGCCAAGGAAAATGAGTCCGATTTCTCCTTGGCATGTACTGCAGACCTTTCAATTTTCCCCATTCAACAGAAACGGGCCCAGAGACATTGCACTGGACACCTTTGTCAGTCGGACAGCTTCTCACTAACTAATGTTTACAATGCGTCACGCGAGACCGGTCAGCGCTTTCCTCTCGCCACAAACGTCTGTCTCATACCGAGTCTGTCCGCTTCCTGGCAAACACAGCTGACATGCTCTTCACAATGCCCTTTAAGCCGGCCACCTTCTTGACAGCTGACTTGAACTCTCTGATTCTCTCAATGAGCCCATGGAACACCATGAGGACGCTGTGGTAATTCTCTGCAGCCGAAACCTCGTAGAACTGGCAGTCTGTCCGGAGGGCCAGTAGCCTGCCTTCCTCACTGGACACCATCCTATTGTGGTGCAGGTCCCTTTTGTTGCCTACTATGACAATGGGGACCTTCTCAGTGCTCAGGTATTCCTTCATAGCCTTGATGCGTTGGATCTGCCAGGCAAGGGTGGTGAAGCTAGCTCTGTCGCAAATGCTGTACACTAGAACAAAGCCATCCGCCCACTGGATTCTCTTCTCCTGTGTGGAGTTCTTACAGGATAGGTCCTGTAATGAATGAGCAACAGAGGATACAATTACATTTCTTCCTTCAGCAGATACTTGAATACACAGCCACTTACAAGGCCGTCATTGGGAAATAAATAAGGAAAATGGCAAGAAAAGGCTAATGGAAAGTATCCCATAATAGAACCACAATAGCTGCATTGATTGGAGGACTATCCCTTCATTCAGCCTTCTGGTGGAGAGATTTGCAGAAAATAGGAGTTTGCTGGAGCAATATTACATTACACATAAGAATTGTGTCCAAATAATTAATGAACAATGTATTTCTTTAAATCCTATATTCCTGTAATGGAAAGGCCTTGTCCCGGCATTGTAATTGTTACTTTACAATTACTGTAAGTGTAAAAGACCAACACTGTGAATAAGATTGGAAGCAAATAATTGGCTAATAAGAGTTCAGCACAACTGACAGCATGCTTTTCACATCTTTAAAAACAATGTCAGCACAACAATGAATTTTCTTATTGACTGTTCCAAAACATACAAGACAAAATCAAGTGTATCCTGGGTTAAAGCCTAAATGTTGTGTTCCCGCCTTCTAAGCAAAACTGCAATTACTGCAAAAGATTTTAAAAATACATAACCGCATTAATTTCTGTTACTAAATTAGTGTGTCTGTCTTCTCTCATTTCTGTCAGATTCAGAAAGAAATATATAATGTCGTCGTTCAAGATATTTGTCTAAATGCATAGCTTACCAATTAAATAACATTTCAATCTAAATTCCAATTTTAACAACTATCTACCCCTTGACAACAGTTAATAAACAGCCATATTTATTTATTTATTTATTTATTTTAATCTTTCGCGCATGGCTATTTACCTGTGGATAGGGTGAGTCCCATATATGGAAGGCCACCTTCCTTCCGGCTGAAATATCCTCATGGCTATAAATCGATTCTGAAAATGAGTAAATTAATCAAAAACATAACATCAAAAAAAAAAAGATAAAAAACTGCATTGAGAAATGTGTGAATACCATAAAAATCAATATTAACTTTTTAAAAATAGCATTAAATGAAGAAAAAAATAAATAAATAAATACATAAATAAAATGATAATAAAAGTCAATAAATGCATAAAGATAATCTTACCGATTTCCCCGTATTCCCCGATGAATCTTCTTGTTAGGAAACGGACAGTGAGCGCTGAAAATCACCATCACCATCATCATTGTAATTATATAT
>JAOYSI010009609.1:0-10815 GCA_025775065.1 Hiodon alosoides | reverse complement strand
CCCCCCCGCCCCCCCCCCCCCCCCCCCCCCCCGGGGTCGCTCGCGGCCGGGGGGGGGGGGGGGCCGGGGGGGGGGGCGGGGCCAGGCTCACGCTGACAGCTCCTCCCTCAGCTCCTTGTTCCTGCGCACCATCTCAGCGTGTCTCTCCTGACCGGGGAACAGAAACAAGTTAGTCACAGCTGGCTCGGGACAGAACAGCAGAGAACAGCGGAGAACAGCGTGAAGCAGCGGAGAGGAGCGGAGAGGAGCGGAGAACAGCGTGAAGCAGCGGAGAACAGCGGAGAGGAGCGGAGATCAGCGTGAAGCAGCGGAGAACAGCGTGAAGCAGTGGAGAACAGCAGAGAGGAGCAGAGAGGAGCGGAGAACAGCGTGAAGCAGCGGAGAACAGCGTGAAGCAGTGGAGAACAGCAGAGAGGAGCGGAGAGGAGCGGAGAACAGCGTGAAGCAGCGGAGAACAGAGTGAAGCAGCGGAGAACAGCGTGAAGCAGCGGAGAACAGCAGAGAGGAGCGGGGAGAACAGCAGAGAGGAGCGGAGAGGAGCGGAGAACAGCGTGAAGCAGCGGAGAACAGCGGAGAACAGCGTGGAACAGCGGAGAGGAGCGGAGAACAGCGGAGAACAGAGTGGAACAGCGGAGAACAGCGGAGAGGAGCGGAGAACAGCAGAGAACAGTGTGGAACAGCAGAGAGGAGCGGAGAACAGCAGAGAACAGCGTGGAACAGCGGAGAGGAGTGGAGAACAGCAGAGAACAGCGTGGAACAGCGGAGAACAGCGGATAGGAGCAGAGAACAGCGGAGAACAGCAGAGAACAGCGTGGAACAGCGGAGAGCAGCGGAGAACAGCAGGGAACAGCGTGGAGCAGCGGAGAGGAGCAGAGAACAGCGGAGAACAGCGGAGAACAGCGGAGAGGAGCGGAGAACAGCGTAGAGGAGCGGAGAACAGCAGAGAGCAGCGTGGAACAGCGGAGAGCAGCGGAGAACAGCAGGGAACAGCATGGAGCAGCGGAGAGGAGCGGAGAACAGCAGAGAACAGCGTGGAGCAGCGCACCCCATCAGACAAAACCCGCGGGTAAATGGAGCATGGATGCCATTCGTGCACAGATCAGAGAATAACACAAACACGCCTCCAGACCGCCTCCAGACCAGCCCAGTGAGATATTTGCTAAACCGAAAACACTGCTTCAGGGACTCACTTTGATAGGACAAGTAGCTGACAGGTAAACTCCAAGTCAACAGCTCTAAGCCAACACTTCTCTGTGTTGACATGAATTAAATATCAGCAGATACTGCTGTCAGAATGGGACTCAATAATGCTCAGTATTGTTGGAATAGCATTGTTGCTTACTCCGGCAGAAGGTGGTAACTGAGTGACATAAGTAACCGGACACGGAGGTCTCTAAATCCTAGAAGGGAATCTGCTCTGTATCTTTGATCAAGCTTCTCAACCTGCATAGTAAATGTCCAGTTGTGTAAATGGGTGCGCAGAATCATAAGCCATGTAAGTGGCTTGGGATTAAAGTGAACGATGACACTGCAAAGTGAACGGTGACACTGCAAAGTGAACGATGACACTGCAAAGTGAACGATGACACTGCAAAGTGAACGATGACAATGCAAAGTGAACGATGACACTGCAAAGTGAACGGTGACACTGCAAAGTGAACGATGACTTTGTTTATGACTTTGTCCCCCTTGTTCCAGCGCGTCACCTTTTCCTGCAGGCGCTCCATGATGGCCGCCAGGTACGCCTCACGGTTCTCCTTGATCTGCTCCATCTTGTGTGTCAGCTTCTCCTCGGCCATTTTGCTGAAGTTGCTGTTCTCCTCCATGGCCTTGAGCAGGACGTCCCGCTCGCGCTCACGCTTCTCCGCCAGCACCTTCAGCACCTGGGCTTCCTGGGACTGAGGGACACAGGGAGAAAGTACCGCAGTTAGCGCAGGTTCTCACATTCTGTGCCTCACGGTCTAATGTCGCTTTCGTTTCATTTCAGATCCACTGAACTGGCTGCATTATCTGTTGGCTTCGACAGGAGGGGTAGACGCATTTTTTTTTAATGACGTAAATGCAAGAAGCCACGCCTCCGTAATACGTCAGGAAATATGAATAATTGATCAAAGCTATAGGTACCTGTTAAACTCCTGCGCCCTTGTAAAATAATGCTGCATGTGAAACAGGTAAAGTCTTTGTGGGAAAGTGAGTAATAGGAATTGCTCGAGGCAACAGATCGTCCCGTGTGACCTTTCCCAGCGCAAACGGATCAATAAGATCAATGAGCTGTCGTTGTGTGCCATTCAGTCGATGCTCACTTTTCTCCGGTCCTCAGCGGCCTCCAGCTTCTTCTGGATATCCTCCAGGGAAACGTCCCTCTTCTTGGGGTGCCAGGTGATGCTGTGGGCCACATCAGACACAGGTGACGGTGGTTTCAGAATCACCTCAAAGGCCTGGCCAGAGGCTCGCTTGTTGATGGGCTTGACCTCCATGTCTGCATGAGAAACAAAACAGCTGCCAAACCATTTACACTGAAAAAACGATCAGTGTCACCCATTGTGTCGCTCTTCGTCGCGTCAGACCGAGGAAGCTCAAAAGTGACCGAAACGCAGTGTAATATTCCCAGTGTCAGTGGGGTTAATAGTACCGTTTGTAAAGTTAATTGCATTAAACGCACCAAAGTGCGGGAACTCAAAATAGCACCCAATGTCTTTAGTTTTCACAACACCAAGCAGCACAAAAACCACAATGTTTTGGTATAAGGCCTTTTTCAAGGATTGTGAAATCCAGAGAAAGACTAAGAACATTGGGTGGAATTTTGAGGGCCTCAAGATCTTGACGGGTTCTAAATGTAGACCCATTCACATGAACTACAAAACTACTCTTTTTTAAAGAGATATATTTTGTGTGGGGCCCATTATGCTTGATAATTTTTAAAAGAATCGGAGACTTTGTACTTACCCTCAAACTCGCATACTAGGTTGTTACGTGTCTCTGGATAAAAGCAGGAGCAGATGAGGGAGATGACAGACAGCTCCTTCATCTTCTCTTTATATGCTGTGGAAAGAAAACATCACCCTGTTCTTACAACGTTGATTTGAAAGCTTTGGAAATTTGACATTCTGACATTCAAATTCTGAAACGAGAAAACATCAATTTCGGCAAAATGATGTGTCACACTTTTGCTTCAGCTGAATTTCATCAACAGGTGCTCCTACCTGTGTGTAGTGCAGGTGAAAAACTATGACAAAAAATCCCATATAATAGTATCTGCCACCTGGAAATAAGGGTGCTTGAGAATGAATTCCCTGCCCTTTCAAGTCAACAAAAACTGAGCTATAAAATATATTTTGCATGAGGTATAAGTGAAATTAGCATCAAACTCATGGCCTTACGGCCTAGCGTGATGCTTCAGCCACTGATGGACATGGAAAGCGTGCACTGCTTCAGCCACTGATGAACATGAAAAGCGTGCACTGCTTCAGCCACTGATGAACATGAAAAGCGTGCACTGCTTCAGCCACTGATGAACATGGAAAGCCTGCACTGCTTCAGCCACCGATCGACATGAAAAGCGTGCACTGCTTCAGCCACTGATGAACATGAAAAGCGTGCACTGCTTCAGCCACTGATGAACATGGAAAGCCTGCACTGCTTCAGCCACCGATCGACATGAAAAGCGTGCACTGCTTCAGCCACTGATGAACATGAAAAGCGTGCTCTGCTTCAGCCACTGATGAACATGAAAAGCGTGCTCTGCTTCAGCCACTGATCGACATAGTCTGAAAACCCTACCAGGCAGGACACAGTGCAACACGTTCAAGTAAATCAGCTTCAGAATCTTTCTCTCACCAACCTGAACTTCAGTTCTACATTTTAGTAGCCAAGCTTTAAACTAATGTAACGGCGAGTTCTGGGGTCTAGCTGCCTATCCCACTGACAGCACACTTGCTATTCCTGGGCTGGGCAAACCTAGTAGACCAAGCCGTTTCCTGGCTTAAAATGTGATCAGCCAAAACCCAACGGGCTGCCACTCCCGTCACCATCACTATGTAAAAAGAGTCCGGCCTTCACCAAGGCAACAGAGTCGCATCCTGGGCCTCCTGCAGCAATCAGTCAGTGTGCGACTACAGATTGTCAATAATTATAAGCAGACTGCTGCAGAGGCCACCGTGTGGAGTGTCCCCGTGCTGCAGGACTGGCCGACCTCCCACAGGGCTGTCTGGGTGCCTGCTGCACCTGCACCCCACCAATCAGCCATGATGAAATAGCCTAGAACTGAGTCATGAAGACATTCCACTACAGTCCTGAAAGGTCCATAATACTGCACAACAATTTTAAATTTCCCCTGTTAACTTTTTAATTGTCCTAAAAAAAATAAATAAAAAAAACTCATTAAAAATAGGATACATTATTTTAATCTATATATAATTGCCCTGATTTAATCGTTATAAGTGTGAAATTGATCAAATGATTTAACTCTCTCCTTGCCTCCCAAAAAGTGGGAATTAGTCAATAAACGTTAACACTTTATTTGAGTTTGTCTGGACATAACTACTTTTCCAACAGCAAAATTTAATTAAAAATGCACAAAAAAAGTCTTCAAAAGTGGACCACTTGTTTCCGTTAAATTACTTTCTCTGTAAAATTCAATACAAATATTCTTCATAATATTAAAACATCAAGGGTGTTTTTTCTTCTTCTTCCCTTAAAATACCCGCGAAGTGTTAAATTTCCGTAATCTTCCGTAATCTGTTTATAAATATACTGATTTAATAATAATTAATTAACTGGTATAGCCCCATGAGCCGCCCAACGTGTTTGTATTAGGCCCGCCTTGATTGTCTTTTCATATTATTATCAAACCAGAGGAATTTCCAAATATCATAGTAATTACTGAAATGTAAAGCAGATTTGGAACCAAATGCTTTGCTTTGTTTCAATTAACATGTCTAGGGAATGACGTTCGTTAGAAGAAGCATCGAATGTGAATACATGACCATAAATATATTCAACGGAAATTTTAACACCGTTTTCAAAGTCAAATGTAATATTAATAAATGGAGTCAGTAAACTCCCAGAAATCTAAACCGAACTGAAACGCGTTTAAAAATCTTTAATCTGAAAAGTCTCCACAATTTCTTCAAAGATCTAGTTTACCTGACGGCGTCAATACAACATAACATTTCAAGGCGGAATAACGTAAAATATTGCATTTGTGCAATAAAATACTTAATAATTCAATTAAGACTAATTCACTTGATATTTTCATAAATTTTGAATCACTAAATTCACTCGAACAACCGAAAAACCTGCTTTATAATGGTGAAAAGACTTCTTGGGTGGGGTCTCTCTGCATTATGCTGTAGAAACATGCGCCGGAGTACAGTGGCAAGTGCGGCAATATAAATGAGACAATTGTGTTGAAATTGTGAGAAATTTGAGAGTAACATATTTACTCGTAATTTAATACATAAAAACTGTGATTTGTAATGCACAAAGACGACAAATAAAATACAAATTCAAATCGACCAACGCATCTGAATTCTTCATATAATTCGTGTTAGCTGAATCATGCTTATACTTAAGCTATATAAATAAAAATGTTATTCGTAACATATGCAGTTACTTTTTTATATAGCGATATTCGTTTTTGGATGCGACAGTTTTGGCCGCTCCCTTGAATTAAATAGGCTCAGGACCTCAAAGGTCTTTTGTACCCAGAATGTCGTCGCTAATTCTACAGATCTCTGAGCATCCTTTGATTTTGACATTAAGATCAACCAATCAATCACCCTTAGCATGGGAATAAAAGAATATTCATCCTCTTACCAATAGCGGTTTTAGCCATGGTTTGTCGTTGATGCAGTCTTCAGAACCGGAGGGTGCGTTGCAGTCGTCGGTAGAAAGAGAAAGGCTGCTTCAAGGCATTGAGTCAGCAGATCAGGTCTTGGTGGGAAGGGAACCAGACGGGGTGGTAAATTACAATCGTTTTCGTAAGCAAGCAGATTGGCTGATGTGGGTCCCTGACGCGCTTTTTACGGCGTGGAACAGTAACCCTCTCGCTCTCTATATTGCCATATTTAAATCGTAGGAACTGTCGGACATCCCCCCTGTTGTTAAATTGTGTATTCAAATTGTTGAATATAGGTTGTGCTTTAAAATTGTCATGAAATGGGGTTTTTTTTTTCTTTTAATTTTTCCCCACAAATAACATGATTTTTTAATTAAAGCAACAAACAAACAAATAAAAAAAATAAAAACAACAAAAAACAAAATCCACAAACAATAACCAGTATATCACCTGTCCTCAATTTAAACAATTTTTGAAGTTTGTGAGTTATCAGCAGTTATGAAGGCGTTTACGTTTTATTGATTTTACAGTATGCAATTACATTAAACTACATTTTCTGTCCCAGGCTGGCTTTTTGCAGACTCCAGCAGCAACCTTTCCCATGGGTATGAATTAGATATGTGATTAATAATGCCACGGGAGCCTTCCTTTTACATTTTCATGATAAAGGAACCAACCGTACTGGATCTTGACTGAACAGTTCTTCTGTCGCTGATGCCAGAATTTTATTGCATGTGGAAACCGTAAGGCCTTTGTCCAAAATGGCTGCACTGGTGCTGAGGGAGTGCAGTTCAGTGGCCGATCGGCCGCCTCTGAGCGATGTGTGATGAAAGCCGGGATGATGGAGCGTGGATACGGTTCTGTTGCCGAAGAACCAGGCAGACCTTCAGACCTTATCAACAGGCCACATCACTCTCTGCCCATGTCCTCACTTCCTCCATGTCCTGACCTTGTCTGACCTCGCATCACGGTTTACCCTCAGGGGTGTCTGCTGCCGGGCTGCAAATCAATTTTTCTGCATGTACTCCTGGCTCTGCCCATCACAAGAACCTTTGATTGGCTGAATCTGTCTACTGCATTGTTGTGTTTCTGTAAAAGCACCCCATAGTGGGTTGCCAGACACCTCAGTTGACATTCCTCTTCTTGCCATGGAAATCTTAAGTTGTATATATTAATAAAGATGCTGCTGTCAGTGCGGAAGTGGGGATAATATACTCGCTTTGTTGTCCAATGACTGTTTACTAGCGCTGTTCGCTAGCTGTACCAACCTGCGTAGGAGTCTAGCTAGCAAACTAACTGCGCAAAACCATGGCTCTGGAAATAGCTTCGTTTAAAAGCATGATGTATACTGATGTATAATAGCCTAATGTTTAGTTCAGGTAATTCAGTTTGTCTTCTAGTATAAACAGGCATGTTCCAACAAACGACAATATTTTGGTATGTGATTTATTTCACCGACAAACTTTGTTTTGAGTTTTAATATTTAAATGTCAGTTCGAGTCAGAGCTAGTGGCCCGCATGGAGTGTATTTCCACTGTATTTCCACTCCAGGCAAGTTCAGCGTTGTTCAATGCATATAACTAATGTGGGTCCACGCTGATTAAACTCTGGGTAGCAATGGTATACAACTTTCAGGAGCAACTGCTGTTGTTCAGTAGATAGTTATAGTTGGGTACTGTGTGACTGGGTATCGCAAAGTTTTGACTTGGCTTGAGACAAGCCTGTGCTCTATCAAAGCCCCCATGCAGAATGAAGCAAATGAAGTATCTCGTTGCTATAGCATTGGCTTGACTTTTTTATGCACCTTTATTTTTTTCAAAAGAAGAGACTGGCTGACTGGCTAGTCACCTGTACTTATTCCTGTTACGAAGGTGACCACAAAAACCCATTTGAGTGATTAGACGCTTATCCGTAAGACCATTGCGGTCCTATAATACGAGTATATTATCCCCACTTCGGCACTGACAGCAGCATCTTTATTAATGACTATTTGCGATGTAGATCTTCTTATCCGTCGACCCCGTGGCGTATTTTGAATGCAGTGGTAAACATAAAAATTTTGGCAGACAAATGAGTTGCAGTTGGTGAGGCATGACCCGGTGTTGTAGGACAAACGAGCGGCACGGTAGAGGTTGGGGTGGGACTGTTTTTCTAAGGGTGGGACTCAGTAATACCCTTGTTGGAGATTGCGTGGCGCCTGCGCGATTCATAACCCAGTCAAGGAAAAGTGAGGCGGGACTCGACTGATGTAGCAGTCAGGGACATTACAGAAGATATGTGTATACCGAAGTAGATCACCGCATATACGTTGTTCCGCGGAACACCCCGTTCTCTTATTCAGACAATACGAAGCAACAAATACATCTTACAGTTATAACACTATGTGTATCGTGAAACTGTATAGTAATGGCGAGGATACATGCTCGTTACGAAAAGTTTACGGATGGACAACCCTGTTTTCTGTGCCACCCACCCCTAAGCATCGCCCCTTTGCAATGACATAAGGGAGACCAATTAAAATCAATCTCACCAGTCAGTTCCGGAACAATATCATTGCTTGTGTCAGCCATTTTGGACTGATGTTGTTTCAGCTGCAACGGCAACTTGTTCGCAACGCTTGATCGGAGGGCTGCAGGCGACGAATAATTTCATAGCTAGCTACAGTGTTTAGTAATATGGAGCCACCAGGGAACAATATTAGATATGTATTGTTTGAAAGAATGGGGAATTTCAGTTGGTTTGTTAATTTATCTTGACATGGCTTTTAGGCGTAGGGGCTAACGGGCTGGCTAGCTAGGTAATAAACGTTTGTAACCTGAGGTGGAAACATCGACTCTTAACTAACTAGCCAGAAAGTACGACTGACTGAGTTCGGATATGTAAGCGAGCTTTGTTGTCCAATGACTGTTTACTAGTGTTGTTCGCTAGCTGTACCGACCTGCGTAGGAGTCTAGCTAGCAAACTAACTGCGCAAAACCATGGCTCTGGAAATAGCTTCGTTTAAAAGCACTAGCTAGCCATTAAACGTAGTTGATTGAAGAGCTAGCCGACAAATGGGTAGCTAGAATAAAACGAAACAACGATGTAAACACGGCAGATTTCACATTGGTATCCAGTTGGCTAGGCCACGAATACTCCGTAGAATATGCTAACATGTTGAGTAATTAGCTGTGAAGTATCTCGGAATGCAAATTTCGCCACCATTATGAACGCAGGTACTGGAATAGTTTCAGTTCAAGTGCACTCAAAAACTATGTTGTTTTTTCTTTTATTCCGTGATCTCGCTCTCGGGACATCTGGTATTTCTTGCCGTAGTCGTGTTTAAGTAGCTGAGAATCCCCATTTTCGGTAACACTTTCGGTTTAAAAAAGGCTCTCAGATGAGTACGAACCCATAACAGTTAACTAACCATGGACGAGTGAGAAGAAACGACCGTAGGTAGTTTTTGTTATAACGTTTTGTATTGTCAGGATGAGTTCGGGGACATCATTAAAACGGCCAGTCACGTTGTTGCTTCGAATAAATAGTATCTTCATTTTGTTTAATCCTACTTTTTGTGCAAAGACTTAAGAGAGATTTGTTTAATATAAATGTTGACTGACGTCTAACACAGTTCTCATTTATCGATATGACCTATCAACTAATTGAAATTAAAATAATTAGTTATTCTATTTAAATTCCAATGTGAAGCTTCTCTTCAACAGAAAAATGTCTTAGCCAAATTCCAATTTGACAGTAATTTTAGAATTAGAAGTGTTGTTTAAATTAGGCATTTTAGAGTAATTTGCTTTACGTGGTTTTCTAAAGGCGACCCAGTTTACCCAAGTCGCTGGTTAGGGTTATGAATGATACATAGATTATATAAACAACGTGACTACCATCAAAATTTCGCAATGGGGGATCCAAATGCCCGAAGAAAACAAACAATGAACCGATTGCGTGCTCATCTTCGGAAGAAAAAGGAATCGTTGGCCGACCAGTTCGATTTTAAGATGTACATTGCCTTCGTGTTTAAAGAAAAGGTGAGTAAGGATTTAGTGATGCTCTCAAATGGCACTCATCTTTAAAAAAAAAACACACACATACAGATGTTTTAGAGCTAAACTGAGGACCATACTGTTAGTCCTGTACCATGGGGCGTTGAGTGAATGGTGTTCTAAGATCTTTTCATCCGTTATCTCTTCATTTCTAGAAGAAAAAGTCTGCACTTTTCGAGGTATCTGAAGTGGTGCCAGTCATGACCAATAATTACGAAGAGCAGATAATTAAGGGTGTGCGGGATTCCAGCTACTCGTTAGAAAGTTCTGTAGAACTGCTGCAGAAGGACGTCGTTCAGTTGCATGCCCCCCGCTACCAGTCAATGCGAAGGGTAGGTACTTCTGTTTTGGGCAGATATTGGTGTTAATGGGGTAAAGTAATTCATTTGCTTAACTGACACTTTTGCCTTTATTTATACAGTTCGTGTATAATATTCAGTAACGTGGTCAAGCATTCGTTTTTGATGTTTCACATACTGTTACAAAAGCTAATTTGTAAGATTTTAAGCTGCTCACAAGACTACCCCCACTTGAATTATAAATGGATGAGAATTTTAACATTTTGACAGTGCGGTTTTTATTGTCTTTCTGACCAGTAGAGAGTCACAATGGACACCTAACACGCACCGCAGTCAGTGTGTCTTAAACGATTTTCCACCCGTTTTTCAGGATGTCATTGGTTGTACCCAAGAGATGGATTTCATGCTTTGGCCTCGCAATGACATAGAGAAGATAGTCTGTCTTCTGTTCTCCAGATGGAAGGGATCTCACGATGAACCATTCAGACCCATTCAGGTGTGTATGTAGTGTCGCTGACAACGTGTGAACCAGATGTCCCGCTTAATCCTACTTCAACTTTCACTGCTGCCGCTGTACTGGGGCAACAACTTAGTATTTATTAAACCATATTCTCCCCCCCCCCCCCCCCCCGATCCTACC
>JAOYSI010009608.1:0-10815 GCA_025775065.1 Hiodon alosoides | reverse complement strand
AAGTAGGTTCTATTGTGTTAAGAAATTGTATTGATGAACCACCCCTCACACACACACACAAACACACACGCACACACGCACACACACACACACACACACACACACACAGCAAGAAGACAGATGTGGCATAATCCAGGTCTCGAGGGCCTGCTTTCCTGTAAGTTTTATGATTTCTCGCTACCGGCAGCAGAAGGATAAAATCACAACAATATGTTTTGTGGACAAGCCTTCTCTGGGATTGACAATGATGAGTGGTGCAGCTGGGGTACGCTTTGTATGGGTTCCAGGCCAAGCCGTTTTCCCCAAAATCCATCGCCTGGCATCTCAGGGTGTCGGAGTCCATGCAGGACATGCACATTGGTCGACACAAAATAAAATTCATTTGAAAAAAACCCCAGAAAAAACCCAAAAGCTTGGAATAGCCAATAATGCCACTGTGCCTCAGCTTGCTACTACGAACCCCATAACCTCACTCAGGGACAGTAAGTAGGTGTTGACTGGGTCCTGTGAAACATCCACCTCTGAGATACCCTAATTGTGTAACGCACTGTGTACTGCTGTTCTGCGAGCACTACACAGTGTGCTGAGTTTTTGTTCTGCCTAGCCTCTTAATTGTTTACCTGAAGTCATTATTTGGACAGAGGGCGGTGGGCAGCACCAGATTCATCCCCATGTTTTCTAGATCATATCTCTCAGCCTGTGCTAGGTCATGCTCCTTAACCAACTATGAGAAAAAAATTCAGATTTGATCTCTCATGTAAAATGAGCCTTGAATTTACCGTTCATTTAGCAGCAAGCTATACACAGGCAGGTGTAGAAGTACCTCATTAATCACATTTTCCCTCAACATTAATAACAAGTGTTCCTCTCTACGCGTACATCAAGTTAAAAGTCCACTTTCCGAACGACATAACACAGATTTGGGGATTTGCTAAAAGTACAATGGCTCGAATTTCCATAATTTCTCAAAGTTCACAAAAGACTTTTACCACCGAATTAGGAGAGATAAATATTAACTTGCACTGAAGGTGTGTGGTATCTGAAGCATTGGACCTAAAAAGCCATCTAAGGATGAGCAAACATCCAGATATCCTTTAGTTATAGAAAGGAAACAAGCATGTCTTTTGCATCAGAATCACCAAAGGGCTCAGATGTCATTGTCCAGTCGACGACAGCAGAAAGGTCACTCTTTAAATCAAGACTTAAGGACGGTTTGATGACATACAATATGTGAGACGACAAATGACGACAAAAGACACTGTGGGAATTATTAAAATGCATACCCCAAAAAAGAGGAAGATGGGGTCCTTCAATGTTAGAAATAGCCCACTGATCTCAAAGCCCAAATCTCCATATTATTGGTGCTGTAAGGAACTAATTGCATCGAGTGAAAGTAAATTTGAATGGTATTGAATCAAAAGGGTTGCCATATTCAACATTGATTTGCACCAGGATATATTGTGTATGAATTGGTTATTCAAATGCAATATTATTTTCATAAAGGCATATCTATACATTTTTAGTTGAGCATCACAGGAGACAAATACAGAATTCCTGAGACTTTCACTGCAGTGAACGCATGTGTGAACCGTAGTCAGTGAATGAGTAAGTATTCAGGTTTCTGAAGCAATGAAGCCTTTGTACTCTCTGTATGGAGACAGAAACAAGCTCTGCCAGGTCCAGATGAAACAGTAGAAATGGAAATGGTCCAGTGTGTTCCGACGCCTGTTTGGGTGTTGATTAACTTAATCGGGAAACCCAGTGAAGCAGTACTCAAGGTCTGCCAGCCTGAGCCCCTCTGGGTGCACACTGCCCCCCATCTCCCCCACAGGCTCCCCAGCGTGCCCAAACACGGCTCTCCGACGAACGTCTGGGGAAAAGGAACACCGTGCGAATGCTACCACTCATGCTAACGCCATTGGTTTCCGTGAGGTCTAAAAGCATATTTTTCGCCTTCATTCCGTGGGGGTTTTTTTTTTTTTTTTTGCTGGCTGACGACAACGGCTGCTAACCTAGGCCTACAGTTAACGTTGCAGTGCTTTGTACCCTGGAAACAAAGAGAATGAGAGACGAAAGATGCCCCCGTGCCTCAAAATCTCACTGTGGGGGAGTAAGACGCTGTTAATAGTGCGTTGGCTATCTACTATCCTTCATTCGGTCCTTATCAATTAAGAAGGATCTCTCAAAGACCTTAACTCTTAAATCTGAATGGGCAAGAGTCAAGTTGCCCTGGACTAATAAACTGCTGGAATTCAGTGTACGACAATGAATGCATCACAAGCGCTGTGTGCAATAGCTCAGAATGAATATTCTACATTTTAAGCTATTGAATTAAAGAAGAGCTTGCAGCGGCTTGCTTAAAACAGTTAAATCTTCAGTTTATGTGTTGTCCAACCTGGCTTCTGCCTGGCCACAGGCACCTTCAAATGTTGAGGAAAAAGCTGAACTGCAATCAATAAAACGGCAATCAATAAAAAAAGTCTGGTAGCCACAAGACCAACCCAGCAGATAAGCAGGTAGCTTCTTCACACCAGGTCGTGTTGGTGTTCGGATATGTGGAATCGAACATCTTGAGTAAACTCGTTTTGGTTGAGTTCGTTAAAATTAATGAACAGAAAATTTCAAGGCAGAAATAGAAAAGTCAATTTCAATGATTCAGAGGTAACTGCGACTGCCAAGCCCAATTTTAAGAAAGCCTATTTCCTATCAAACAAATAAATAAAATAATTTCTGGATAGTAAAAAAAAAAAAAAAAAAAACGTTTTCTTGAGAATTCTTTTAAACAAGGATGGATCATTTTTGACTATTTTAAACCTGCTTCAAATATAGGTTTATCAATAACCAGATTAGTACAATTTGTAAATTCATTTTTTGATGGATTGTTTAACCCTACTCGTTTTAGATTTTTCTAATGAGTAAAATCTATACACAGCGGTAGCAAATCGTCTCTTAATCTTACACCGAACTGCCTAATTAAATTTTAAACAGTTCACAAAGCATTTGGCCGGACATTGTTGTTGTTAGAGAGATTGGGTGCTTAATCTAACTGAAACCCCGGAAAGGTCAATTCTTAGATTAGTTAATTTTTCACTTTATTTTCTCATTTATGTGATTCGACAAGAAAAATAGCGTTATTAAGCGCGGTTTACAAACACAGCCTAGCACCTCTTTGGGAATGTATCAAAATGTCAGTTAGTTTCATTCTCTCTGAAAACGAAATGTGTCGCTTGACAAAGACACACGCAGTATATTACCCTAGCCTAATCAGTTATTTAAACAAACCTTGGTCGTTCTAATATATAGGGGGCAACAAATAAATAAGCAATAAATATTGTCATCCTTGTTATGAATTGATGGAGCTACAACTATCCTTTGCCATTTTCTTATTTAAAAAAAACAAAACGTGTAAGGAATATTAGTTATATATTACGAATATAAGAAATATGTTTGTATAACGGACATCAGAATTTAAGACACTTCAGTACGTTTCAAAGATTAGGGCATTTTGGAGGGAAAACAACCGGCCGGAATTAGTCTATACAGCATTTAGTCAAAACGTTTTGCAGCAAACGCAATATAAATAAAAACTGTAAGGCTGTTAGTTTCTGTAGAATCACGGTAAATGATGCATGTCAAACTGATAGCCAGTAGTTCGCCGGGCTCCCTCCAGGATACCTGGGTGTCTGTGCCGGATGCACCATATACGCCCACGCCGTTTTTATTAAATATAAAAACAAAGTAAAACAATCTTCTGTAGAGTATTACTGCTTTACATTACTTTATATGTACCTGATAATTACGCAACACTTATGCGCACAAGTAGAGGCTTTCACGAGTGCGGTTCTCTTATTTACGACACGTACGTCCATGCTTTTATTTCAGTTAATCGAATCGTGCGTTGAGCGACTGAGGTAACGAAAATTTTAAAAACACACACGACTTATATTCCGGTTCAGACTGCTCAGACTCAGAGCATCTCAAAAGAACTAACATCACAGCGGACACCGTATTTGCGCACATGTGTTAACTAGAAATACGTGCAATTGGAGCGGTAAGCTCCATGAGAAAAGCTTCGGACGCTCGTAGCCACACCAGCACACTCTCGTAATGATTTCAGAGCGAGGTCCATCGGACTTACCAAGCAGCATGGTGGGTTTAAAAAAACAGCCAGACCTCTGTCGAGCGATGTCTCGCGGTGCAGAAATGCAACCAAACGGTATCCAAAAACAACTAAAAAAACAAAAACAAAAGCCCACAAAATATTTGTTCCGGGAATTTCTTTTTGAACTAACAGAACCGAAAACGTGTCAATGCTTTCGGTTCCTTGTTCTCTTAGTCAATTTCACACAGACTGGTTTTCCCCGTTCAGTAACGAACTCCTGCGAACCACTGATGCTACAACAAGAATGATACAAACGCACATCAATTAACTGCTTAACACTTCACTGGTCTGTGTGCCCTGAAGGAGGCAAGGCAAGGGCACGGATAGAGAGAGAGAGGGAGAGGGAGAGAGAGAGAGAGAGAGAGAGGCAGGGGGAGAAGGGAGGGGATATCGGTCGAAGTTGAATATACCCTCTCTTCCCTGTGTCGCAGGCCAACGTTCAGCTTAAACCAGGCAGCATTGATGGGGCATAGACCCACAGTTACTATGCCTGTTTTGACAACTCAGACGACAACCCTAGTAACGTGATTTGCAATGCAGTGGTGTCAAACATAGCAACAAAGATTAGGAGCATGCTTGTTAGGTCAGGACAAAAACACTACATTTCTTTTAAAAAACCAAACACATTTTAGTCCCTAGTCTACAAGTGGATATCTGCTCACCAAAATGCAGTAAGTTCACAGCTGAAATTATTGCTTTGCAAAGGGCTAACCCAAGTACCCATGTCTAACCCCAATGATAGGGGCCCTGAACCCACAACTTACTTGGTACAGTAACAAAACAAGTAGTTCACAGCTTGTTGCCTCAGATTAACTCCTTATGAATCAAGAAGAAATCTCACACAAAATAATATATACTGGCATTGCAGGAGATGATAACACTCCAAATCAAAGTTGACCTCTTTTTCGCATATCCCGAGTTTTGGCAGTGCACAGCTACCATCTATCCAGAGAGAAGGTGGCCATCATTTGAACCACCTAGCTTTGGAATTAGCCAGCTTCAGAAACAAGATTCTCTCCTATCATAAACCCCAAGAAGGTGTAATGGGAACATGAGTGTCTTAACCATTAAACGGCAAGAAGAAAGCAGTAGAGCTGGCCGAGGATGTAAGGATGTGTGTGTATGCGTTTATGTATGCGTGCGTGCATGCATGTGTAAGCGCGCGTTTGTGTATGCGTGCTTGTATGTATGCGTTTGTGTATGCGTGCTTGTATGTATGCGCTCGTGCATGCGTGCTTGTATGTATGCGTGCGTGCATGCGTGCTTGTATGTATGTGTTTGTGTATGCGTGCTTGTATGTATGCGTGCGTGCATGCATGCGTGTGTGTACGCGTGCGTGCATGCACGTGGAGGCATTGCATAATGTTTCTTACGGGATGTGGGATTTTTTTCTTCGCCCCGATGTGACACTTCCCTCCCAAGTCACACCCTCACCTGATCTGTTAAGTTCAGGAGCAGGCAGTCTAAGGGGGTTTGGCGGAGGGGTAAGCTGTGCTGGAGACGTGCCACAACTTTGAGTGTGTTATCAGGAGCTTAATTACACCATTAAAATGTTCTCTCTCTCTCTCTCCCTCCCTCGCTTGCCGCTGCTTCGTGACAGAAGGGGAAATGCTGCAGTGAGTGAGTACCCCTTGCCTGGGTTAAAGTAAAGGGCAGATGTAGAAATGATTTTTGAATAAGTCAGTGGGGCCTGGGAGAGGAAGCATGCACCCCTATTAAAAATCTTCTCAAGGAGGGCATTCGTAATTAAATATTTGGTAATGGCAGATTGTTTAAGGGTTTCCCAGATAATGTCAGAGATTGGGGTTTTGTGTGGGGGTCACCGCATACTTTACACCTGTTATTAGAAATTGATTTTTGTTCTGTAGGAGAATGCTAGACATCTGAGCTGAATATAGTTTCTCAGGAATTGACCTGAGAACAAAATGATGCTGAAATACTTGTGATTCAGAAACAGATTCCTGTTCCAGCCACCTGAAGCCAAACCACAGTTCAGCAGTAATACTGCTAAGGCTTTTCAGATTGTTGTCATTTCAAAACACAATATGGAAACTGGGATGTAAACAAAGCACAAGGGAGGACAAGCAAGGTTTTTTTACCCCCCAGGGCGCAGCTTTGACACAGGGCAGTTTTGACACAGGTGCAACTATGACACAGGTGCGGCTTCTTGAAACGAGGCCTCTGACAGAGGGTGATATGACCCAGAGAGACCTGGTGCTGGGGAGCACACTTTTTTTTTAAATTTCAGCCTCCAGCTATTTGGAAGGAAATTAAACTCTCAGCCGAGGGCTCCCGCTGCTGCTGCTGGGTCTCAGCGCTACGCAGCGCTGGTGAATAAATTTCACGGCCCGTCAGCCTCTGTGCTTGCAGCCTGCGGGGTGAGGGGATGAGGGGTTGAGGGATGAGGGGGCGTGGTCAGTGCAGTCATTGGCCGGACCACCATCCCTTTCGTCCCTTTGCATCGACCGGTGCCCAGAAAACTGAGCCCTGCTGAAGGCACCTGGTGAGGCTTGGCAACGGGAGGCGGGCTCTGGGCTAGGATGGAGCTTTTATCATGGTACCGTAAATTGGTGACGGGTCCCGTCACGCTGGAAGCCAGGAAACGGCGCGAAACAAAACCAGCGGGAGAAACGGTTACATCTTCCCACGCACATTTTAGCCGCCACCACTTTGTCAGGAGCTTAAGAGCCGTTTCCATCTCCCTGTTCAAGCGGCGGCGAGAATGAAGTGCTTCAGGTTTCAGGAGTTGGAGAGTTCCAGGTTCAGTCATCTAATGCTTGTTTTTTTGAATGCTAACAATGGACTAATTTGCCGGGTTGTGCAAACTGCCGATTTGCAACATTCACCGTGGGCTGGGGTGGAAGAAAGAGAAGGTCAGCTTGTCGCACTCCACGCCTGCGAAACTGTGGCCGCAGATAAGGGGACGTCCCTGGCAAAGGAGTGATTCATTAACATGCAAGATTGGTCTAGCGCCGTGCTGCTGGTGTCAGCCCTGTGGGCAGGAGGGGGGCGCTGCAGGCCTGAGTGACAGAATAGGTGCTAGACAGGGTTGTGTGTGTGTGTGCGCGTCTGTGTGGAATATTAACCAGATAGTCGCCTGGGGACATCATCCTAGCCTCATCCTCCACAGGTTCTATGCAATACACTGTAACCGTAGCAGCAGGTCCCACAACCCAGAAAAATTCACCACAATCAGTCCTACCAACTACTGCATGAGCATTCTACACTGTCTACAATAGAAGGTATAAAAATAACCAAAATAACTACTTTTCGAGGGGTAGAAAATACATTGCTGCCATCCCTTTTGGTAATTGTCATGTTTGTTTTGTGTTGTTTTAAAGTTACTTCAGGATATGCTTCTCTGCTGTGAGCAGAAGGCTTTGAGTGGGTGAGAGTCATTTCCTTTTCACCAACACTTTAGAGAGCCAGCCTCTGTTGAGTTCATCTTACCGTTGCGCTCCAGCTGGAACTTGTAATCAATACTTGCCAAGCGTGACTACCTTTTAATGTTCTTCCTTACCTTCCAACCAAGCTAAGATGTAATGAAAATGGTACGGCTCTTTGCAGCTGACCGTCCCCGTCTGAGTTTCCTCCCTTCACGGTGGCCAGCTGTTTCGACTGAGGAGGCTCTCGCGGTAAAAACGACCGATTTTATTCAGCTTTTATTGCATTCCACCTCAGCGTGGGCTCAAACATGGACAGGAAACTGGGGTACTGCCGCTCCAGGATAATCGTGCCAAACCAGTTTTTGTCAAGGCATAACCAAGAAACAAATAAACATTATATTTAGGACACTATATTTAGAGGTTTGGTGAAGAGCGGCTTCCATATTTGTTCATTCTCCTGACCTACTGCCTTGGACGTTTTCATATTTTTTGGAATTAGGAATTCAGAAAGATCCTTTATCAACATATAATGATTTAGGTTTTTTTTATTTTTTTCAATAGAGGCCTCCGAATGTGTCCCGTTTCCCTGATTTATAAAAAAAAGAAAAAGATGTGGCACATAGAAGGAATTAATTCCGCAGTCATTACTAAATGTAGGACGGCTGGTACTGTGACAACCGTGTCAGGACGAGGCCCCATTTGTATGAGCTGGAGTTCGCCGTTTGATCATGTGATTAGCCTATTGTGACCGGGAGAGCACAATTGGCATAGCACTGCCTGGGTTGGGCTAAATCCGCAGAGCGACCCTTGGCTTGTTGTTAACGAGCGTTTCCTACTGGCTTCCTGGGTGCTGCAGGCTTGCAGTACCGCCAGAGGGATGTGCCTCTCCTCCTGCCAGTGACTAGGATTGGAGGAGACTAGTTGTACTTCCTCACCCTCCCCACGTGTGTAGCAATGTGTAGAGATGCTTTAGCACAGTGCATTAGCAGAACTTGGGTGGGATTATAAATTATTAATATTAATATAAATTATAAAAATGAATTGGTATTCCAAACCAAAATTCTTAATTGAACAAAAAGTTAATGTTCTCAGCTAATGGCGTCAATTCCTAGACCTCTCAGTGCATTTATACGTCTGTGGTATGAAGTCAATAAAATTACATACAAATAAAAACCAGAATGACCGAGTGGGCTAAAAAATAAAGTGGCAGAGACTTATTGAACACTACAGGATGTGCAAAATACTAACATCAGGGGTGTGAATAAATGTGACTCCCATTTTGTCCCATATTTATTTGTGAAAAATGGGACTACAGTCTGACAGATTGTTGGATAGGGGCTGCTGATCGGGGCGAGCAGGCAGCAGGGGACCCGGTGAATTGCACCAGGGCGTGGGTAATGAACGAAGCTCGGGCACACCTGAGGTTGAGGGCTGTAATTATTTAGGGCTCGGTAATGGTAGCACTCAGTGGGTGCATCTGGTGTTTTAATTACTGCAAAACACTTGAAGTGCCCGCCACGAGTGCCCCGCCAACGCCGTCTTCAGGAAGGACGAGAAGCACTTAAATGCGGGTGAGCAAGGCGTCTGCGCAGCGCAGTGTGGGAAGGGGCTTTCCTGCGACCCACCTCCCATGAAAACCGAAAGGGTGTTAACTCCCCCTGCACCATGAGCACCTTCTCCTCATGGTGTTCTGTCCAGTGGGAATGCTGTCAGTCCCATGCGAGGTGCTGTTACCTCCAGTTGACCGAGGCCCCTGGGACTCACAGGGACACTGCGTGACACGGAGCCTCAACACCTGTTCTTTACTGCTACATGGCGTGGGGGGGGGGGGGGGTTGATGGGGAAGACCCAGGGGCCCCATTTACAACCTCTGTCACACGCTGTCTGAACTCACCTCAGCCAGAGAGAGGTGAGCCTCCAGGCATAAATAAAACATTAGCCTCCTGGTTTCATCCTTAGCGCTAGCGTTGGCTGTGACGCCTGGCAGGCTGTGGAGTACGCGCGTGGGCTGCTTTTTCTTACACCAGCACTGTTTGCTACTATTATCAGCAGAAATATTGATGTAAACAGTACTACAGTTATAGAAAGATAGCGCCTTATAGAATGGTAATTTGCACGGCAGACAAGATTTGTGACTGTTTGCTCTTTCGGTGCAACACTGTGTGGTGACACCGAGGGGTCAGCTGGGAACAGCAGCCAGCTGTGGTCCATGAAAGACAAGAGGGTGCAGGTTGGGTAATTTCATGCAGAGCACCTGGAAAGCGCAGGTTGGGTAATTTCATGCAGAGCACCTGGAAAGCGCAGGTGGAGTCCCCAGTCTACTCTTCAAAGACACCCGTGTAGAAAGTTGCACCGCTCCGTCCGCCACTCCCACCCCCCTTCATTCGAGTTACGCAGAGCTCCGATGACCGTCAGGCGACCCTTACTCGTCCACTCTCCCACGGCACCCAGCTAAAGGGCATTGCAGCGATAGGCTGTTGGTGTGAGCGCCACGTGCATCACTGAGAACGATTCATGTTTCAAGCCTCGGGGCTTCTCTTCCTCTTCTTCCTCTCTCTGCCTCCACATCTTTCTCTAACTACCCCCTTATTCCTGTTATAGCCTGACTGAAGTCTCCTCCAGTACCTTCCTCACTTCTTCCACAACTTTTACCAACACTTTTTTTTCCCCTTTTGCTTGAGGGATAATGTGTCAAAGTTTCAAACTTCTTGTTGTTTCCTGGTCTTCCGCCCTCTCATTCATTCTGCACCTTCCCCTTATCTCTGCAGAGTTCCTCTAAGCCTCCGCTAATCAGGTCCCAGGATCTATATGGTGCCTGATATGGACGGCGGGCTTATTGACACTGCCCTCCCGGACCGGTTCATGCCCACGGTTTTTTCAGGGGTCACTGTATGTGCCAGGAAACGTTTCCGCTCAGAGCTAATGAAAACTCTACCATTCGCTTAGGTTCCATTGACCCACGATTAAGCAAACTTCTTGGGAGCAAATTGTAAAAGACGCCTGACAAGACGGCCGACCATAAGGACCTGCGTCACAGCAGGAGCTGTGTCCACTGATGCAAGGCAACTATTCAGGAGCTTACAAACAGCCTTTTACTTTTACAGTCATTTACTTTTCATACTCATTTGTCAAGTTATCATTGCAGTTTTAAACATAAATTCATACATAAAAATATAAAATAATGTAATTGTCTATAACAATTTAAACGTACAGTGTATCTCGTAATGGGGGGGGGGGGGGGGGGGGGGGGGGGGGGGGGGGGGGGCG
>JAOYSI010009606.1:0-10816 GCA_025775065.1 Hiodon alosoides | reverse complement strand
GTGTGCGCGTGTGTGTGCGCGTGTGTGTGCGCGTGTGTGTGCGCGCGTGTGTGCGCGCGTGTGTGCGCGCGTGTGTGCGCACGTGTGTGTGCGCGTGCGTGCGAGCGAGCATAGATTTTACTGTGTATGGGTTAGAAAGTGTTCCTGTGCAGGAGAAACGTGACCGGTCCCTCACGGTGGTCCTGTGCAGGAGAAACGTGACCGATCCCTCACGGTGGTTTCAGAGTGTGGGCTTTGATTGCTTTTATTAAGGTGATAAAGTGATTGACTCTAATGAGGACCGGGGCTGTTTCTCACCCAGCCAGCGTTACGTTGGCTCCATGCCCAGATCATTAAGGTTAGACACTTGAAGCCGATTGAAGGGAACTGCTTTTGAATACAGGCCGTCCATTACAAGGTCACATTGAAGGAGGATGATGATAGCTTTATCGCTTCTCTCTCTGACTGTAATAACAAAGTAAAACTCAAGCCAGGAAATCACAAACGCTTTAAGGGGTTTTTGTTGTGAACTTGGCTCATTGATCCCTATTTAATATGACAGATTTTCAGTGACTTTTTGAAAGACCGGTCACTCTACCCATGGCTGAGATTGTGAGACAGGTACGCGGTGGTGTGGTTACTGTGACTTACTCCGGTACCGCCTTGATTGGGATAACGTTGCTGCAGTGCAGTGTGATTGAGACCTGTGGGATCGTGCGAAGAGTGCGGTGTAAATGAATGTGTACTAGACACCCCCTGCTGTGATTGTGTGCCTACGGGCCGCCGCGATTGTGTGCCTACGGGCCGCCGCGATTGTGTGCCTACGGGCCGACGCGATTGTGTGCCTACGTGGCGAGAGTCGCTCAGCCTGGCGTCTGCCCGCCTGCAGTGCTTACAGATCGCTCTACAGATGACGCTGTGGTTACAGGTCGCTCTACAGATCACACAGTGGTTACAGATCGCTCTACAGATCACGCTGTGGTTACAGATCGCTCTACAGATCACGCTGTGGTTACAGATCGCTCTACAGATCACGCTGTGGTTACAGGTCGCTCTACAGATCACGCAGTGGTGCGCTGTCCGTTACAGATCACGCAGTGGTGCGCTGACCGTTACAGATCACGCAGTTGTGCGCTGTCCGTTACAGATCACGCAGTGGTGCGCTGTCCGTTACAGATCACGCAGTGGTGCGCTGACCGTTACAGATCACGCAGTGGTGCGCTCATCCCGTTGCTCTGTTTAACACCGATTCTCTGTCCCCACAGAAAGAACTCTGCAACATGATTCTGGACTGCTGTGCCCAGCAGCGGACCTATGAGAAGTTCTTTGGGCTCCTGGCTGGGGTGAGTGTTAAACCAGGCAGGGGTGTTGAAATGGCTCCTCTTAATGGTGTCGGCGGTGTGTCGGTGGTGTGTCGGCGGTGTGTCGGCGGTGTGTCGGCTCTGATTACACAGCTCCTCCCACTCTGTCTGCAGCGGTTCTGTTTGCTGAAGAAGGAATACATGGAGAGTTTTGAAGCCATATTTCAGGAGCAGTACGAGACCATTCACCGTCTGGAAACCAACAAACTGCGCAATGTGGCCAGGATCTTCGCACATCTGCTCTACACCGATTCCGTTCCTTGGAGTGTAAGTGGCGTTCACACTTCACATTGCCTGGCCAAAAATAACATTTGCTGACCTAGTATGTACAGGTTGAAATAAAATGCGTCATTTGCTGGGTTGGAAAAAGAATCTCTCTTCCTTAGACTATACTGAGGAAAAAATGTCTGGATTTAAACTTATTTATTCTCTTGACACAATGATTTGGGCAGCAGAAGTAAATGGTTTAGTCCTTCCTCTGTCCCCACAGGTCCTGGAGTGTGTAAAAGTGAGTGAAGACACCACTACTTCATCCAGTCGAATCTTTGTCAAGATCTTATTCCAGGAGCTGTGCGCCTACATGGGCCTTCCCAAACTCAACGAGCGCCTGAAGGACGCGTAGGTTTTTTCCTCTTCCGTGCTAGCCACTTGTAATTATGTACAGCATATTTCTCATGTTAATCAGATGTTTTTATTTTTACTTCCCAGAACATTGCAGCCTTTCTTCGAGGGGCTGTTTCCTCGAGACAATCCCAGGAACACACGATTCGCCATCAATTTCTTTACTTCCATCGGTCTGGGTGGTCTTACGTAAGTGTCTGCACTGGTGGTCTTACGTAAGCGTCTGCACTGGTGGTCTTACGTAAGCGTCTGCACTGGTGGTCTTACGTAAGCGTCTGCGCGTCTGCACTGGTGGTCTTACGTAAGCGTCTGCACTGGTGGTCTTACGTAAGCGTCTGCGCGTCTGCACTGTTGGTCTTACGTAAGCGTCTGCGCGTCTGCACTGGTGGTCTTACGTAAGCGTCTGCGCGTCTGCACTGGTTCGAAGCGTCCAGCCTTCCCTTTGAGACAACCCAAGACCTTCTCTTTCTCTTGTACAGGGATGAACTTCGAGAGCACCTAAAAAACGCTCCCAAAATGATCATGACGCAGACTCAGGAGGTGGAGTCATCTGACACGGATTCCTCCTCCTCTTCCTCCTCCTCCTCCTCCTCCTCCGACAGCGACAGCAGCTCTGACTCTGCCAGCGAGTCGGATTCCTCGTCCTCCAGCAGCAGCTCAGGTTATGACCACGCTGACCGCAGCGACTGCCCCTGACCTTCGACTTAAATCTGCCAGGCCTTTGTTTGCTTGTTACTCTCCTCATTGTAACCCATTGATCGGGTTTAAATAGAAAGATTTGATAGTTCTCGGGTTTGGGTCGACTGGCTGTCTGAAACGCGATACCCCACTACTGCTGACCCTTTTCTTTGTTTCTGACTTTAAACCCTTTTAACCTTGCGTGTGTGCAGAACTGATGTTCCCAAATACATCTTTTATACCAGTGCGGTTCTCGACTACTTCCCTTTTCCTACTTTTTTACCAAGTTGTTGTTCCCAGAGTGTCGCAGTCGCTGTGTTTCTGTTGGCAGTATCGTGGGGGGCGGATTTTACGGGTCCTGCCTGATTAAACGGCAGGGTTACGTTTCCCGCTTTGGTGCTCTGCTTCTGATGTGCTGAAAATGTTGTTTTTACAGACTCTGATTCCAGGCGCAAGAAGAAGAGCTCGAGTAAGAGAAAGGATCAGAACAGGGGATGGAGTAGGAAGACTCCTCTGGAGGAGCGGCCCAGTAAGAGGCAGGAGAACCGTCACGACGCGTCCCGCCAGAGGGCGCACGACCGTGACCGCGCCGGAGCGGGACAGCTCCGTAGGCAGGACAGTGACCACGAGGACAGGCGGCCAGACTCCCGCAGACAGAGCGAGGGCGTGAGAAAAGTCTCCCAGCCAGAGCAGGACAGAGACAGACACTGGAGCCGTAACAAGGAACTGTCGAACCGCGGCAGGCAGAGGTCCAAGTCACGAGACGGGAGCAAGGAGGCCGACCCCCGAGACGCGCCAAGGAACGGCGGGGAGAGGCGAGCCCAGAGGTCAGACAAGGAGAACCGCCATTCTGACAGAGACAGGGAGTCCAGGAAGAAAGAGCATCGAAACAGAGATAGTTCCCCCAGAAGGCCAAGATAGTTTTTCTTCTGGAAGGGAAAACAAATCATTTCTAACAATCAGCTTTGTCTCGTCCTGGTACAGCTCAATTTCAAAAACAAAAAAAATTACCTTTGTATACTTTTTCGCATCACATTTGTAGGAAAGAAAGTTTTCCTGATGTTTTGGTTCGTGCTATGTGAATACAAGGATCTTTTGGGGTTTTAGATGTAGAATATCGCTTCTGTAGGGAGAGCATGCGAAACATTGGTTATGTGGCACACGTGTGTCACGTGGAAATGTATTTTCTGTGTTTGACAGAAAAAAAGGACATGGCGGTTAAGGTTCAGTCCCCATGAAAAAAGCTCTCTCAGCTAATTCGCTGTAAATGTTAAAACGACAGCTGTTAGAGGAAAACTGCTAATGTGTAATAAAGGCTATAAAATGGATTACCCGTCTAAAAAGCATCCCATAATGTAGGAAGCCCTGATTTTGTCTATTGTCCTCAGGCTAGAACGGGAGAGGCTCCCCAGAGCTGGGATTTTCAGCTACCATTACAAAAAAAATACTATTACTAAAATTGGACTTCACTTGGTTATTAATGGCCTAGAACTGTCCTAAGTGTTTTTCGAAAGCAGTCTTCCTTAGACAGGAAAGTAACAGCGCAGGTTATATTGTGTATATTATGTAAGGTTAAAGATGACACAGGGAGTTTGCCAACTGATTCAAAAACTGAATATTGCCAAAATTACAGTTCCACCCATTGATGGAAGTAGATATTGAGTTCCTAAACCCTTATGAAATGTAATTTGGTTAATGTGTTTAAGGAAGTTTCCTGTAGGGGGGAGTCTGTATCACTTAAAGAGAGTTGACTGCTCTTTTGTTATCTTCAGATACACGCCTAGTAACTCTGACAACCCACGTGGGGCTGAATTTGACCTTGAAGGTTCTGAGTATCCGACACACCGAGACTCTTATTTTCTCCCCTTAGTGGGTTGCCATTCTAGGACTGTTGAATGGGGTTGAATTTAGACACGCTGCTGCTGTGTTTTAAGAAAAAGAAAAATATATGTATTTGAGCAAAAATAATTTTGAATAAGTTAATTACTACAGGGATAAATTGTACCTATTAGTAATTAATTTCTCCCACACTGGTTTGTAACGTGTTATAAAATATGAGCCGTTTATTTGTATTCAGTCAACTACTTTAACGTGTCTATTTTTAAGTCACTTCAAGCTTAAATAAAGATTCTTTATCTTTTTTTTTTTTTACTTGAGTTTTTTTTTTTAAAGCTCAGATAATGGTTTTGGTTTCATAATACTAGCTTTTTAAAAATCTAAAGTATCTCCTACCAAAGATTAGGATTTTAAAAGGTTCAGACTTAACACTGGCTTTACTTTCAGCTGCCGATCTGAACTGAAGTAGAACACATATCACCGAGTACGCAGGGAGAGCTGAAAACGTTGGGTCCCTAGAATTAAAAACAGGTTAGGGGGAAAAGAAAAGGAGGCTTGAAGGTGTTGCTCAAAGCCACAGGCCCCACCCGGTCCTGAGGTCACCCTCCGCCTGTCCACCCGGTCCTGAGGTCACCCTCCGCCTGTCCACCCGGTCCTGCGGTCACCCTCCGCCTGTCCACCCGGTCCTGAGGTCACCCTCCGCCTGTCCACCCGGTCCTGAGGTCACCCTCCGCCTGTCCACCCGGTCCCGGTCCTGGGGTCACCCTCCGCCTGTCCACCCGGTCCCGGTCCTGGGGTCACCCTCCGCCTGTCCACCCGGTCCTGGGGTCACCCTCCACCCCGCTCTTAGCTGTCGTATGGCCCACTTCTCTGGTTTTTGTTCACTTCCGGCCGAGCTCAGTAAGCGCTGAGGCTATGCCTGTGAGTGGAGATGTCTGAGGCTATGCCTGTGAGTGGAGATGTCTGAGGCTATGCCTGTGAGTGGAGATGTCTGAGGCTATGCCTGTGAGTGGAGATGTGAGTTAATTCTTACTGAGGACAAACACCTAACAGACCCCTGATTAACGTCATCAGCTCCAGTGGAGGCTGAGTGCAGCGACAACACTTTATAATTCAGAATGGATGAATTATGCAGTGATTTTTACATCTGCGTGCCAAACGGAGGAAGTAGGATCTAGGGTTTTCTGGGTCTTAATGTGGGAAAGTAATAGTAATAATCACACTTGATTAAATGGAAATTCTGATTTATTTATTTTGTACATTTGTCTTTTAAAAACCATCTTGAGTGATGCGAAAACACACACACACACACACACTTTCCGTTGTATTTGTATTGGTCACAACCCAGGGCGGGGAACATGGCATCTGTATTACTGTGGATTAGGGGACAGACCTTTCCCCCCAGGAAATACTGAGAAATGACAAAAGATTAAGAGCTTGTCAGTTAATGCTGGCTGACAGATGAACAATCTCTACTCTGCGTTTTAACAATTTAAAGAGAACACTCGTGAACGTACTGCTCCAGTGAACATTTCCAAAAATGTATCATTTAATCATTTAAATCAGTATTTATCAGGGTGTTTAAAATAGAATAATTTTAATCATATTTGTCAGGGTATTTTTAAATTGATTAATTTAAATCGGTGTGTGTCGTTGCCTACAGTTGGTAGACAAGTGAAGTCACTGGTATAATTACAATAGTGGACGTTCTTGGAATTATTGAATAATTAAGTGTTAAGAAATTGTAATAATTGGAAGAGTGTAGAGATTATTCTTTGTGTCATTAAATAATACTAGATCAATTAAATTAATTAAAAATACCAGATACTCAAAATGTTCTGTGTCCCAGTACCTGGGAAGATGATGTATAAATTAAAGATTTGGGGGGGGTTCACCAATCAGGAAATGTTAGATTCTGTTTGTTATGCACAAATAACACAGGCGATGCCTGTTACAACTGACTGTAACACTCCCATAAAAGTACTTAAAAACGGCCGGTCGTTTAAAGGACTCCTCGACCTTGTACGTTGTTTACCTATTGTCCTTTTCACTTTTCGTTAAAATGTCTAATCCTCCAACCATATGTACTGAGAACAGATGTATGATGTCTAAGATGCTTCTTCTGTCAAGCGAGGTTTTATTTCCGCGCCGTGCCGCGCGTAAATAGGAGACGAGGGGAAAATGGGTGACGGAGAGAAATGGCCCGAAGGTCGCGTAGTGAAGCGGAGAAAGA
Organism: Hiodon alosoides; assembly: GCA_025775065.1. Lineage (NCBI taxonomy): Eukaryota > Metazoa > Chordata > Actinopteri > Hiodontiformes > Hiodontidae > Hiodon > Hiodon alosoides. The sequence goes on along the minus strand of JAOYSI010009606.1, from coordinate 4,108 downwards.
GCGAGAGTGGGGCGCGAGAACAACGCGGACCGGGGAAATTTCTCTATTGTTGAGTGGATCAACCCCTGCAACTAGAGAGACCATTTTCCTCCACCACCCCAAGATCACGGGACGTCCCCCCAGGGAGCCCCAGTTGAATTTACTGCTGAGATCGCCTCTGATAATGGCCTTATCCATCTATGTAACCATTAGGAGCATTTTGATCACACCGTGTAATTACAGCGAGGAAGGAGTAATTGAGTAAAATGTTGTCGCTTTGTCTGCTTGGAAAAGTTGTCTAACACCTGAATGCGCTGGACAGGAAAATGGTTTTGATTAAAGGATATCGGCTTAGATGAGCATCGCATTCTGAGTACGCATAATCCAAATGGATTCGCATTCTGAGAGCAAACAAATCCGAAAAGGGATGAATAAATATAATCTACTTTCCCAAAGGAAGTTTAGAGAAGGGCGGAGCTGAACGTGGGTGGCGTTTTTCAGTTCTGCATTTAAACTTTAAACTGGGCTTTTACGTTCTGACCATTTCTGCAGCATACAGTTAAGGGTACCTACTGCACAACAGATGGGAAGCCTATATAATTATACATTACCCTTTTCTCAGGTCAGCAATGAGTTTAATATTAGCTGAGTCAAAAGATTTTAAGTGAAAATAGTTGACAATGAAATAGTGGACATACTATGGACGTCGGCAAAGTATTGAAATTCAGAGGGCTGTTATAGTCACAAATGCCTTACCTCGTCGACCACCCCTCTCTCGTCTAAGGTTTCAGTTCATGTATGCCCAGATTGGACGCGATTCCACCTGGCCATTCAATAATCAATCCTAGCATACTCAATTTTAACGTTTTATAGAAAACCGAGAACCCTCGCTTCAGAAATCTTTTTCTAAAATGCAATTTTATCAGATAAAACAGGATATCACGGGAAGTGAAATAAATCGCAAAATTGATTTTCACAGACAGGTACCTGAATAGGTACATCCGCAGTAGGAGAAGTAGGGCACGCTGTGCTCAGGTAGCGTTGCCCTTTAAGGGCCCCAGAATGAGCATGCGTGTAGGAACGGAAGGGTAACTGGAACGCAACACATCATCGTGAGACACTCAAACATAGCCAGACTGCGGGGACTTCAAACGGCGACGTTGGGGAACAAACTACGGTTCAACTAATTTGGCAGCCAGTTACAGAATATTTACTGCAGGTAAGGAAATATTGCATTTGTGAAAATAATTTTAGCCGGCAAGTTAAGTTTTATCCGTGCACGGTTGTTGGCACAGTTTTAAATATGTTAAAGAGGAATTAAACAGTAGTACCGAGAATTGGTAGATGTATTCAGCTATTTCCATTAACAGTGAACACCCAAAAAAGTCAATATAAAAAATATCTACTGTTTACAAATAGTGAAAGTGTTTATGATGACAAGCAGGCGTTATAACTATTGTAAAAAAAATCCCAATTCAATAAACTGCGCTACATAGTACGTCTAAAAAGTTAAACGATTAAAGTAATTTGAGGTGCGTTGATGTATTCGCACGTAGCCCGTATTTTTTTATTTTTTTTATTTTTCTATCGTAGGTATGCTATACGATGAATAAGGTAGTTTTTTTTAAGTTTCTGTTTTTAGTTGTAGTAACTTATATTTAGGTGGGGTTTTTTTGAGGAATCTCATGCTGACAACTTTGTGTGGTTAATTTTTGATTTCGAGCGACTTCGTTGTAACGCGAACCGCTGAGCAAATGCACGTGCAGGTCTTTTTGCCTGTTACCGTGTGGCGTCTGCTGTGAGACCTTGTCCTAAAACATGAGACCAACGAATATATATATATATGTATATATATATATATATATATATATATATATACATATATATATATATGTATGTATGTATGTATATGTATATATGTATATATATGTATGTATGTATGGAACTATTTTTACAGCGAAGAAGATTCCTAAATTCAGTAAATTCCCCTTTCGATAGAATTGAATATCCACCATAATTATACGTGCGCTATATGTTTTATTTCGGGTTGTTTTAGTATGAGGACATATTTATCCTGACAGAAGGCTCTGAAGTAGAAATGCACACACAATTTGTTTCTAATCCTCTTTGGTCCTGTACAAGTAATACTGCTCGATATAGAGAGGAATGTCGAAGTGAACTATCAGTAAAAGCTTTCATCTTAAGCTTTCATACGTGTATGTAGACTTGCACCGGTTTAAATGTCGGTTAACACTATTAATTCTTTTACACGGACGCAGACTGTAGACTTTATCAAGTCGATATTTCGATACACGCGTTTCTTTGGGTATGCCTCAGTTTAATTATTACTGGTGAGTAAATAAAAAAATAAATTAAACTGCTGTTACAGTAATCAATCCCAAATATTGTGGTGAAATAAATAAATACATGAACATGAATGATCTTTATTTGCAAAGTGTTGTGTTATTCCATAATAAAGTTTTTATTATACAGATACCTTGCTGCAATTCTTTTGCTATATATTTATATTTGAATTCTTAATTTAATGTGACGCTGGGGGGTGACTGTTTATAATTCACAAGGTCCCATGCATTTCCACACATATCATTAATACTGTCCCCTTCTGTCTGCTCAGATCCCATCAAATCACCCGTGATTAGCATGAATTTACCCCCACACCCAGTTTCTTGTCAAAAGACGCTGTTGCAAAGCTAATGTTCTAAATTAATTCACTGAATTAAGTTTCTTGTCTAAAATGGCAACTCGCTAGAGTTAAATAGTACTGATGTCGACACCATTAGCCACAGGTGTGCAAGCTAAAACATCGGAAACCCTCCTTCTGCCCATATTATGAAATATAAAGTGCATGTTTTATATTCATACTTAAGTATAAAAGTAATTCCTGACATTTTGTCTATTTTAAAAACTATTGTAAAACCAGTAAATTCCTGTTTGTGTTCATTTGGAGGCTAATAGAACAGCTTGCTGAAATTTAGATTTGGTATAATTGCGTAACTGAAGGGTGATGTATTGTCACAGCTGGTTTGAACAGTACTGTTTTGGGCCCTGTTATAAAACAGCTTTAGCATTAAGTCGAACGTGGGTGCACACTGACCGTATGTGCTCATCTGGTTACAGGCCGCTTCTCCTAAAAGGTTGAAATGATGTGCGTTACTGTGTTATGGTGCGTGATTTATTATGCCCACTGAGTACATAGATGTGTTTTTTTATTGGTATGAGTGTTACATCTGTAGCTTAAACATGATGAGTTCTGGAACTCAGGTGTTATTGATTAGAGTTGACATGCAGTCGGAGGTGTGAAACTCGTGTAAGATAAAAGGTCAGCATTAGATTTTACTGTCCTCTGTGGGACCATTTCACTTGGAAGAACAGTTAAATTTAGCTTGCTTTCAGGAATACTTTCTGAAAAGTCACACAGTTGTGTGCGAGGCCATGCATTTTATTAATCACAGGATTCAGTTTGGAACAAAAAATAGCTTAATCTGACTTCATCTGATTTCCTTTTATTTATTTACTCTTTCTGTAACAAAGCTTAAACCTTTCCCAAGGACTGGCTGTCCCTAAGAACAGATATAATATTAAAAAGGTTCATGTGAGGATAAGTTTATTCTAGATTAAGCTTTGTTTTTAACTGCACAGATGCGGTCTCAGACGATAGATGAATGTTGGGACCTTGTAATTCCCGTCCTCTCCATCCCTGTCCTGCACTGGCAAAGCCTTTGCAGTTTCTACAGATGCCACAGTATCTAGCGTCTGTAAGCATGAGGTTGGCCTGACTTAATAAACATGCTTTTGGTAACGTGGCCTGATGCCCGTGTATCTCTGTCACTTGAATGCACATCTGTATCTGTACCTCTGTATCTCTGTCACTTGAATGTTTCTCTGGTTCTTCAATCTGACCCCTGTGAGATTATATGTTCAGTGTCCACTGTGGCCGAATTTCCTTGTGTCCTATAGTGGTGGGTTAGGGTTAGGGCTAGGGTTAGGGTTAGGGTTAGGGCTAGGGTTAGGGTTAGGGTTAGGGCTAGGGCTAGGGTTAGGGTTAGGGTTAGGGTTAGGGTTAGGGTTAGGGCTAGGGTTAGGGCTAGGGTTAGGGTTAGGGTTAGGG
>JAOYSI010009604.1:18623-36906 GCA_025775065.1 Hiodon alosoides | reverse complement strand
ACAGTTAGAAGACACACTACAGCTGGCAGACACACTACAGCTGGCAGACACACCACAGCTAGAAGACACACTACAGCTGGCAGACACACCACAGCTAGAAGACACACTACAGCCAGCAGACACACTACAGCTGGCAGACACACTACAGCCAGCAGACACACCACAGCTAGAAGACACACTACAAAACATTAAAAAATATGCCTGTGTCCTGGCTGTTGGCATCACCAGCCCTAGGCAATGGAAAAAAAGGAAGGAAAAAAACCCTGTCTAGAGGGTAGGAGACCACAGCTGGACTGAACACAGGTGGGGATTTCTACCCGGTTGTCGCCCTCCACCCTTGTCCCAGCCCCCCAACCTCCGTCTGGCTGGCAGCAGCCCTCCCAGCAAGGTAGCTACCAGACCAGGTCCGGTCTGGTCCACTCTCACAGAAGAACTACATTTAGACGGTAAGAAGGCCCTTATCTGTTGGACGGAAGGCTGTCTCGGTGCTTTTGGTCTCTGTTGTCACCATGGCTGCCATTCTTCCTGTTCACCCTCAACCGTCAGACCACCTGGCTCCACCCTGCTTCACAGCAAAACCCCTCAGGGATATATTCTGGGCTGTTGCAACGCAGACGTACACAAAACCATGGTCTAACTGAGGGCCATATCAAACTCCTATCGCATGAGATCGTGAAATTTGCGATAAAAATCTCTGTATTTCATCAGAACATGTTCTCTATTAAGATTTGTTGATGTGTTTTTCTTACACCGGAGTTACGGTTTAACCTAGTTTGGTTTTTTTGTTCAGTTATATGTACACCCTACCAAAATCATGTCTAAGAATATATATAGTATAATGAGAGAAATATTAACATAACCATATTTCCAAAAAACAACAGCTTACAAAATACACGTAAATAAAACACAAACAGTCTTACATTAATAAGACAATAATAATTACAAGAATGATTTATATATGTGCACCAGGTTGTGTATTGTTGACAATAGTTTGTTTACCTTCCGTACTTCATATAATATTAATAATCAAATCAAATAACCAAATTCTCATAGCTGCCTGAGCTGTATCAGCTGATTAACTGTCTTTTAACTGTATTAACTGATACCCTTTTGGTGTTATTTTAACATTTTAGTGTTTTTCTCGCTATGTCTTACCTAAGAATTAGTAAGCAGAGAGTCTATGTATCTGCAAAAATACTCATATATAGATTGATCACTCCAAGCAGCAGGATTCGATAACTTGGAGGTCTTACAGCGGAGGACTTGTGAAACAATCAGGAGAAGACTCTGTCTTCGAAGATATGATGATGATTTGCAGGCCGCCATTTCCCCGTAAATGTCTTAAGCCTCCTTCCTTATCCCATTCAAAATAAAGCGTAACCTTGAAGAGTTTAACGGATTGAAACCAAAAATAGGATTATTATGGCCCAAGATTTTGATAAAGGTTAATTTGGTAAAACGTATGCATCAGCTTAAAGCAATTACGACCCGTGATCTGGCTGTACCTGTGGCATTATGGTTGCCATGGATACCCGCTGAACTGGCAACGGGAATGTCCCCAACGCATGACAAAGTCTCGGATTTGTTCATTATGCTCCTATTTACCAATCCAGATGCCTACATTAAACCCAGAAGCAACACTGCATTTCCGTTCGTTGGTTCCAGGGCACCCCCACTCTTACTACTGACCAGCAATGTGACTAATATCTTTGGCTGAAAGTGACAAAGACAAACATGTATGGTAGATACATTTTTGTTTAACTTTTTTCTGCAGCTAACTTGATTTAAAAAAAAATAATAATAATTTACATTTTTATATATAATATATATCTCAGCAACGCCTCCATACAATTATTTTAAGGAAAGTGTTCTGGTATTTTGAAATTTTGACTGCACAACTGACCTAAGGCTTGTGGTAGTAAATTACTGAAATATTCTGTTTATGCATTTCCAAAACCAATGTCGAAGAACATTTTTGAATTTCATTTTTATGACCTGGGGGTGCCAGAAGACGCCGACGGAATCACTCAATCCGGAAATCGCTGAACCAAACGGAGAACCGTCGACCAGATATGGTTCTGCCCCCTGGACAGCGGCACGCAATGAGGCACACCGCCTCCCTCTGATTGTCCTAACACAGTTGGCTTCGCTCCCCGCATCGACGGGCTGTTCGAGGCATAAAAAGCCAAATGGCCAGATGTGAGGGAGGAAGACAGGGAGAAGCAGCCAAACTCTCACTGTGAAGACTCTCTGTGACTCTCACTAAATCCTGTGGCGTTTTCTCCCTCCTCCACAGGCAGCACAGATGAAGGAGTCCCCTGGGCCACCCTGCCAACCCAACGAGGTCAGTCTCGCCGATGCCGGGCCCCTAGGTTCCGGGGAGGCAGATTCGGGGGAGTAGGGCCTGCACCTGGATTTTTTTGTTATTTATTACCTTGGCTGTTTGAGCATCATTTTGTATTACACTGCTCAATAAAATAAGCTCAGACCCAACCAAAGCCAGTACCTTGACTTCCAGTTATTTGCCCAGGTCATGCCATGTCGGAACTGTGTTCACCCCTGCCAGAGTGACACATAGTGGGCCAGAGGGTTGCAGTGTTCCTGCTCGCAGCGTCCCCCAGAGGTGAGGTGAGGAACTACACAAACATTTAAAAAATTATTTATTATAAGTACTTCTGTAGTTAAATAGGTTCAATTGCCAATCAAAGAATTGACAGGTGTCATTAAAAAACAGATTTCTAGCCTCTGCCTTTTCAAGGTAATGATAAATAACTTTTTATTTGGAGTAAATGCAAGGGCCTTCCAGGGGTTGTTTTCTTTGGGTAAACATCTACATTAATCACCTCTTTCAACCCTTCTGTTGCATTAGAAAAATAAAGAGAGTTTCCTTCCTCTCTCTAACCAGTACAGCAGTTGTGTTTGTGTATAGCGCACGCATTCCTGAAATACAGGGAGACGGTCTGCTTATTCCTTATCTTAATCCTTACACTACTTCTAGTGTATACGCTTTCCTTTCTGAAGCAGGCATTGATGTGACGAGATTTGTGCGCCTTACGTTGAATATGCATTACATTTTTTGTTACAAAATTTAGTTCACCGATTACTTTGGATTTCTTTTTTCAGTAAAGCAGGGCCGGCTATCAATCATTATCATTATTAAGGATTCCATTATATTTTAATGGAAGACTTGATTTTCAATAAAAAAAAATGTCACTGTTTTAAAATTCAATCCAGTAGGCCTTCACTGAATCTGAACTCGCTGACACGAGAGATGATGTCAAAGCTTCGTGCTGATTTGAAATGATTTGAAGATGACTTAGATGTTGCTCTACTGTAAACCAATGTGATCCATCTGTGTCTCCATCCATTTAGTTTCCTTCCGTATGATGATGTAGACGTCCTTTTGCCTGGTGTTGATATCTGAAGTGTAATACTGGCTCCAGAGATCCACTTATTTGCCTCCTCGGCGCTTCAGCACACACACAACGGCTGCCATGTTGGCTCCGGGGATCAACCACAGTGTGCGGTCTCCCCAACGCATCAGCATGACAACCGTCTGGATTGAACTAATTAGGGTACATCTCGGGGGTCTTCAAGTGGGCACTTTACATCCTCCCTGTTTTACGTCGACCAGCCCACGAGACCTCGAGAGGGCTCGATGGGGATTCTTCCGTCCCAGCATCACCCCACTCCGTCTCCCACTCAGCCCAGCTTACTTATCTGTGCATCAGCGTTCCTTGCCTTCTGTTGTGCTTGAGATCCCCAGCCAGAATCTCTCTGTCTCAACCACGGCCCGTTTCTAAAGTGTGCCACAAATCCTCAACAACCCACCTCCATTGAGAAAAACCTGGACCCTCCAACCTCGCTGTTCTGCTTCAGCGGCTGTTTGAGCATACCACAGTATCTTCCCCTCATACACCTCAACTACAGCATCCTACCAGGTGAAGGGAGAACATCTGTGGTGATGGGAGAACATCTGTGGCGAAGGGAGGACATCTGTGGTGACGGGAGAACATCTGTGGTGAAGGGAGAACATCTGTGTTGAAGGGAGAACCTCTGTGTTGATGGGAGAACATCTTATGTTGACTGGATGAGGAAACTAATCCAGCACTGTTCCGTTAATCAAAGGTCTTGCCAACTAATCTTGCCTTGTTCCTCACTCTCTTGACTCCTCCATTCTCCCTGCTTGGCTTGGGAAATGGCCTTCACGCACCTCATCCTCTCCTCTAGCTTTTTCTCCTCGTTGACACTGCCAGCTTCTTCCGTTGACCCAGGGCTGCTTTGTGCCACGTAGGAGGAGCTGAACTGAGACCAAGACCGCGTCTTCCATGTTAAACTCATCAATTCAAAGGTCAGGCTTTGCATCCTCCACGGCTTTCTGTGCCGCCCACAAGCAATGTTGAACGACTTTGTAGGTGCTTGGATGATGTCAAAATGCTTTACTAATTACGCAAATTCAAGTTCGATTTTTGCTTTTTACGGTCAAGCAACATACTGTGGGAAAATAAAATCAGTTTGCCACCGCTCTTGTCTAAAACGCTGACATCACTCTTGGCCTAGACGCAGAACATAGTTGGAAAGGAAGAAGGGCTCATTTTAAGTCTAGCAAAAATTTGACTGTGGATGCCCACTGGAATGTTTCAGTACATAACAATTTAATTAAATGATAAATCAATCTGTGTCATTACTGGACTCTTTCTCTTTACGTTCTACCCTGTCCTAAACTTTCCTAAGCTATGTATTTATTTACACACAGCAGTACACTCAATGACAATTTAAAATATATTTAGAAATGTCAATATCAACTGACTAAGTAATCTCGCATGCATTAATTTTTTTTTTTAAATCTGTATCTATATTCTGATTACATTGTAACTAAAATGGATTACCATTTTTAAAAAATGTATTTACAATGCCTGATGCCATCATATGTATTTCATCACTAGCCAACCCTGCACGTGAGAGTAGACTTTCAGTGAGTTTGTGTAAAGAGCGTCTTTCATACGTCAAGTAAAACTGCATTTTCAACCCTGCTTGACAATAAACATGAACAAAATAGAGACTGATTACATCTTAAAACATTAAAACACGTCTAGATGAACATGCCTCACACTTGTGTGCTCACCGGCCTTAAAAAAAAGGACTATACAAACATTTTTGCTGTGTTGAAAAAAGGCTAGCTGAGATTTCTAGTTATAATATCTAAAGCTCCCTCGCCTACGTGTTTAATGACTGCTGCTAAATGTAAACCCACTAACATGCTGTCGGAAGACCAAAGAGCCCAACGAGGAAAAACGTCAATATTTTTTTCTTCCAATTCTTGACAATGGCTGCATATGGTTGGAGAGAAAAGCAGTGTCCAGACACTTATAAATCTATTCAGCCACTAATAAAAGAACGAGGATAGGAAATTGTGCACAACTGTTTTTCTCCATGACAAGATACATCTCTGACGCACAATAGATTAAGAAAATTGTGATAGAGCGTGACTGGAATATATTTGAACCCCGCGTGAAGATTATTTTGTGCTTCCCCTGTCAATGAGATCTCCCTCTAAAACAGAGGCAGAACTGGTCAGTAGGACAAAGTAGCACATTGTTCTGGGAAATATTCGGAAAAAAAGATGGGAAATAAATCTCTGGAGGTCAGTAAATAAGCTCAAAGCAATTTTCCTAAGCAATATGTACAATAGAAAGAGTAATATAGTGACAAACATCAAATTATACATTAACTTTTATCTGCAGTTTCAACTGCACGTCTGATTATGCTACCTTCTACATAAGGCTTAGTCTGTAGATATCACTGGGAAAAATACAAGTAATAAAATAAACAAATAATACAAATACAAGGCAAGATTACCGTTAATTAAACTTCAGACGCTGCTGCTGCAGATAAAGTCTTCATAACCCTAATTCCATGCCCGACACTTCAATGGGAAGGGGGGGGTGGGGTGGGAGAACTTATTAGCGTCAGGGGAAAGTTAATCTGCTCTGATGCCCTTAGATCTCTAATTAAAGAGAGAGTGATCGTAAATATCACGAGGGAGGAATCCAGCAGCTCAGAGGGGTCAACAAAAGCAGAGCGTCGGTTCGGGAGAAATGCATTAACACCCATCAGACGCACAGAGCAGCCTTCCCTGTTAAACCACGGCTAAGTAATTCATTACTGCGGAATTGGAAATGGTGCAAGACCAAAACAAGGCCTGGCTTATTTTTATTTTTTTTAATTCACAAAAACACTTAGCTGGTATGTTAAAATTTGTAATATTAGTTGGCAAGTTAAAACTGTGCAAATTACATAAAATGGCTTATACAGCACAAATTAAAAAACTTAATCAAAACTAAGTGTCACTGGGGGCAAAATTTTTTAAATGTAGAAATTGGCCGATCTGTTCTGTGATTGGATGATGTCCATATAGAATGATTTAAAAGCATGGGGACAAAATCATTCCTGGGACAAGTTTGTAACCAAACAGTGATTGTACCATGATTGTACAGCAAATATTGACAGCAACAGTGACAGGGACAGTTATTCCAATTAATGACAGCAACAATGCAAAATAACTAATGTCAGTAACGTTAAACAGGCAGGTTTCCTGGTTTAAATAATGTTTGCTGTAAAATTACAATGAACTTTCATATTTCATTGTTTTATTTTAAATAAATTATTTTCAATAGTTCATTTGGTTTGTGATCTTAAAAGGTGCACCACTGCTAACCAGTGCAGCATTTTACAGAATTATAATAGTGTTGTAATATTACCGCAATAATATTGTAATTTCCTAATATAAAAATATATCACCTGATAAAGAATTGGGAAATAATTTTGGTATGACCCTGTCTGATTTGAAAAGAATTTACTTTGCATACAATTAATACTGACGTTTCTCAGTTTTAAAAAATCGAACCCATGTATTTTATTAATTCCAAGTCGTTTTTAATAACAATCCACTAAAAAGAATCCAAATGTCTTGGACAGATGTGATTCTTACAAGCAGACTGTAATATCTTTCTGTTGATTATTGATTATTTGATATTGGGTGACTGAATATAAACATACAAATGAGCTTGCAGAATAAAGTTGAAATGGAGTCCAGTAAAAATGCTTTATGTATAAATACGAACACATTTTTGAAGATTATCAGATTTTTTATTAATTCCTTTCATTAAAATTGGGAGATCTTAAAAAGAGGTTGTTATGACATTTAACAGCAGTTGCCCTAGTCAAAATTTTCACATAAGGAATGCTCCAATGTTCTTGAAATATACTGCGACTTTTTTAAGAAACGTTTGTTCATTTTCTGAAATGTTCTGGTGTTTTTTTTTTTTTAATTATTGTTATTTTTCTTAGACCTGAAATGTGTTTATAATCAGGGTAAACAAAAATTCTTTGTGGTTTTTAATCACCCTCATGAAATGTATGCTGTTAAGGGATTCGTACCAATGTTTTTCATTTAAGATCTGGAGAGCCCCCCGGAAAAATCTCGGAATCAATTTAGATTTTTAAATTTTTTTATTAGAAAACTGCACAGGATGTTAAGAGACTTTTTGGTGCTCAGTTCAGTGTTTTTGAAATATTTAAAGCAAGAAAATGTTTGTTTTTTTCTCCCTCCCCCCCAGAGAAACACTTGAACAGATACGATAATATGAAGGAAAACGTGTTTTATTAAACTCATTTAAATGTACAGCAAAGCTTTTGAGCATATAGTGGAAGTTAGGTAAGAAGTGCATTTCAGAATATAAATCTACGGTCAATTGGATAATTACTTGTAGCAGCAAGGGGGTGGCAGCACAGAAGCTATGCCATTAGCATTGGTCCCTCAAGGGCCCTGGGGTCATGTCCAGTGCGTGTCACGATAGGGGACTTCCGGATTGGCCCGGTGTGAGAGTTGTCTGTCTGTCTGTGTGGCCCCAGCCCTGTGATGGAGTCTCTTCCTGGATGTTCTCTGCATGACGCCTCCAGCGAACCCCCCCATTGAATAAGCGGTTTCAGATGGATGGAGTATTCAACAATGGGTATGAACATATTTTAAAATACCAAAGAAACAGACATGACTTCAAACAGCGCATTTCAAGCTTTGATGTCTGGTTAGTTAATTTATTAACAAAAACCCTAAGAGTTATAAGAGGAAAGCCATCTCCTTTTAATTTCACAGTGCACACAAAAGAGCCCAGGAACTTTTCACTCTAATAAAATTCATTCTTATATCTTTTGATTTCTCCATAGACAAATATGCATAATTCTACGTGTACCATCTTGGGGCTAAAGTCCATGGAAAGATTCAAAGGATTCAAAGATTCAAAAGTTAAAAACTTCGGCCTCGTTTACTGAAATGAAATTGTTTTTGCATGGTCACCCTCTGCTTCTGTGTTAGAATGGAAATTAGTTTGATCCACCAGGTCACCGAAGATTAAAACCACATCCGGCAGTGAACACCCCATGTATTTGATATCACTCTGGTTCATCTTGGGAAACACAGCTTAATTCGGGTGGCAGAGTGTCAACCTGTAGCTGGAAATGTCAAGTTCGGGAAGACTTGCTCCTCCAGTCCAGCGGTGCTGGGTGTAGAGAGCGATTAAATTCACACACAGGAGGTGCTGGGTGAAAGCCAACGTCCACAAAGGTTGCCTTGCAGAGCAGGACTGGGACCGTTCATACGGTATCAGATATGGTATCAGTCATGTCCATGGACAGAAAAACAGCTGATTAACTGCGTCACGTTCTGAGGTTATTATCAATCCATTAAATCCAACAGTCAACCTTTCGCCAGGATAACCAACTCCAGGCTGAATGGTACTTGAAAAATACACTGAATCACGGTGAAAACAGTATGAGGAAGAAGCCTTGGAAAGACCTCTGATAACACATATTTCCAGCCAGCTATAAAATTTTCTGAAAAACAGTAATCTGATGCATTACGCCTCCATCAACCAAAATCTCAATAGATCTTTTTCAATTAAAACAAATGAGGAAGGAGAGTGCAGCTGCACATAAAAGACTTTTCTGGCTTTCTGAGAAATATTAAGATATAAAGATTCAACAAGAAAGCATCTTCTTTAATGGCCCGTCAATATGAATACTAATTGTTCGACAGTTTGGCTGACATACAGCTTGGCAGACATGTGGGTATTTTATGAGTGAGAGCTTCACGGAATACAACACTTTTGAAAGCAAAGTGGCTCTTTTGAGCACCAAAATCTCTGATCACTTCGCATTCTGAATTCATGGGGGAAAAGCTTACCATTTTAGTCATCTGAAATAAGACACAAGCGCACACGCGCGCATCCCTGAATCGCTGTTCTCCTACCACCATCTCCCTTAGATGATACTGATTTCCCCTGATATGCACTCCTGAGCCAATACCAGGCTATTGAGTGACACAGAGTGTGAGAACAGCCAATTGGGCATGGGGTATCTGAGGACAGTCATGTAACACTTACAAACAGAGCCCCATAAGTAATCAGTTAAAATTATAAAAAAACTAGCTGAAATACTTTAAGGGAGAAGATTGCTACCCCCCTCTGGATGCAAACCAACATCAGCTAACAATCTGGTGACCCACAATGTCTTTTCTCGGGATACGCTGAATGCTTTAAAATTTGTCACGTTTACTTTAATGTGAGGTGGGTGTTGACAAACTATCAAAACAGAAATGTGTTTCAGCGGAAGCTTTTTGTCTGCTATGCATGAAGACTCGGGTTAAGAAGATTAATGGCACAGGCACATTTTTCCCATAGTTTTAATGTATGGCAACTTGCAAATAGCTACTTAAACCATTACTTTTCCTCACCAAAGTGCCTGGCCTAAACCATGAACAACAGCCTTGGGGCTTCACAATTTGCTATATTTAACTTGCCTAAATGCAATACCCCACCCAACAAACCATTAAAGTCATCAATCGCTCTGTGGAAACGGGCAAAATCTGAAAATAAAACAGGTTTTGATCTCACTGATGGACTATATGTTCATTTCAAGGAAGTAAATTATTCATAAAACAAAGTATCACACAATACCAGCACTTTGATATTCATCTCTCCGAGTGTGCATCTGCCTTTATATATCTTTATGTCTCCCACTTTGATACAGGGAAGACTTTTAGCATTACAGCGATGAATTCTGGAGATAAGGGTGTGTCTGAGTGGTACACAGACTAGCATGAATTCATGGATATCATCCCCTGTAAAGTCCCACAGATGCTCGTTAGGATTGAGATCTGGTGACTGGGGAGACCGCTATAATGCATTGAAATCACTGCTGTGATCCCAGAACCAGACAATCCTAGCCTTCTTCTGCTGGAAGAACCAGTTTGCCTGATCAGCAACGGTATTTTGATATCCTGTGGCAGTCACATATCGCTTTACCTTTGGAAAACCCACCAAAGTATATCATATATATATATATATATATGATATAAATCATATATCACAATGTCACCACCAGCCAGTGTTGCTGATACCCGGCAGGTTAAATCCACGGACTCCTCTGGTTTTCACATATTTAAACAGAGGGAGAGAGAATGAGGAAAGAAGCATCCAATTTAGGAACTACAAATGCAAATGTCATCTGCTGACTATAGAATCTCCCACTTGCCCACACGCACACAAGCAGCAAATTCATTAAGGTGGGTTGGTATTATCTATTGAACCCATTTCTTAAAATTACATACTACATCATGTTCATAATAAAATAGGAGGCATCGTCGCATGTTTATAATAGACTGATAATGACTTTTAATCTGAATCAATTTGCTGGTGTCCCTCCCAGTGCAGTGACTATAATTACCGAAACGAGAAATATCAGGGTATTTAACTTCTTATCCTCCAAGATAAGCCTAAAACCCATGTTCTTAGTGTAATTAGCTTCCATAAAATATGAAAACTCTGCTAATTAATATGGTAGCGCCTGGCTCAGAATCCTGGTTGGAAACAGAATGATATATTAACATTAACATATTTTCTGCACTGTTTTGGACAGGCATTCCACCCTGGGTTTACCCAACCTTACGCCCTATGCCTGCCAGCTAAGGCTCAGGTGCCCTGGGAGCCTGAATTTGATAAGCAGTTATTTCCCACTGAACTACATTTCCAACCATATTTAAAGAGACATCTCTCAAGAATGTCATTTTGCTCCAGTTTTCAAGTAATAAGACAACGCTTGTCTAGGCTTTTAAATTCGCAACAGCTGCAGTCATTCCAGTACACTGGCTCATGACATACAAGAAAGGCTCCCACAGTCAAATGAATGAACTCACAAATTCATCGATGGGGTCTACACTTGTACAAACTGGTCAACAGGCTGGTGGGTGTTCCGATTCACGACAGGGGCATTGCTGTTGCAGCCGAAAACTGATGCAGTAAATATCCACCCATGCAAATGCATTAAAATTGCAATTTATAATACAATTTTAAGTCCCTGTGACTAAAGACGGAAACACCTTGTGAACCGTTCAAACGTGGCTAGATGACAATATTTCTTGTCATCAACAGCATGCAGTGTTTCAGATCCATTAGACACGAAACGGCTAACACAGGCCTTCGGCCCTTGATATCCATTTTATTATACTAGGACCGCGCTGAATCACCACAACGTTGAAAAAATAACAGGACTGAAAGACTGCATATTTGTGAATGTGTGTTTAATTTATTTTATTATTATTATAATGACATTTATAATTTATACTGTCATGCAAAAAACTGCTATTTGGCTATGAGGAAATAAATGTATGTCTGTTATTTGCGGTAAGGAACTGTCGGTTGTTGATGACAGCTGTCTGTCCTCTGACAATGCAAGACAGACAATAAAGAGCCATTCTATAAAGATCTATTCTAATAAAGAATGATCCACCAGGTCATAAAAAAAGAATAAAATGTTTTCCCACCTTAATGGACTGACAACCTTTTAAGTTCTGAAGTATAATTCAGCTGGTCTCGAGAGTTAGACAGACAGAGCTATCACGGTTCTCTTAGGAAGGTGAACTCGAGCATTAAAAAACTATTACAGTCAGCATGAAATTGGAAGACTTGCATCACTCCACCCTAACATAACGGTTCGCTTTGAAACCTTTGTTCTCTGGGAGAAAGATGTTGCCAGTGTGAGGTCAGTGTAAGGGGGGTTGTCTGCACATATGCCCCCCCCCCTTCCACCACTGTCCCGATTTTAATACGAAAACACGATTCAGATATAAACTGTAGACATACATGTTTAGATCTACTATCAGCCAAGAGCGATTTTATGAAAATTAAATAAACAGCATGGCCCAAACCCAACCATTGAAACGTGCCGGCGAAATTCCCAGAAAAGTCACTATTCTTCAGGATTAAAGTTATTAGTACGGCCAGTAAGAGATTTATAGCTAGGCTATTCAAAATCCAACAAAGACTTTGCAAAATAAGCCTGACATTAATAATGACTAAACAGCTTTAATTGGTCTTCAGAAATAGCTCCATTCAGTCACATCTGCATTCAGTCAATTATTAAATTTGGTGCTTTATTCTGTCTCCCTTCTAGTTAACAGTGAAATCTTAAGGGTCCAGTTTTCACACTAATTGTTTTCTTAACAAGGCTGATGGTTCCTCTGGAGAAACATCTTAGATGAATAGCAGAAAATGGAACACATATTTTTGTTCATATCACCAAGGGGACCTGGCTAAGTCAGCTCAACCTTTAGAGTTTCAGAGGGATTCAAGTGTTAAAATAACAAAACTTCAAGTACAATGGCGTTTTTAATAGCTCTTCGTAAAAAGAATTTTAAAATTCAAACAGCATCATTAATTTTGGCTAGGGGGTCTAAATGAATCTTTGACTTATTGTAGTTTGTTGACATTTTTGGCCCTTGATAGAATTTTACCCTCTCCAGACAATCCACTCACCACCTTTGTTCCCTACGTCAGGCCTTCAGAAACTTTAGACAAAAAAAGTATTTAATTATGGGAAGGTACATTTCTTTCAAACATGAAAAACGTAAAAATGTACACAAGTAACGTTCTTTAGAAACCAGACTAGGAGTCGTTTTTAAAGCCACACGGTACCCACATGTGTCAAACTTTAGTAGTCAAGTTCTTTAACCCTTCTCTTAGGTTGGGTTCCCCGAACCACCCATTTTAGAGTTTGACATCTCTGAAATACCATTTCATTTTATATGTTCAACATGTAGCTTGTTGACACCCTCAACATTGGGTAAATGAACAAACAAAACTAAATGCGAAAAATTTGAATAGCTTGTTGTACCTCAAAACAAAAAACCACACGTGCATGCACACGGTCACGCACACATGCACAGACACGCTCAGACACACACCGACACACACAGACACACACAGACACACACACGCACAAGAACACACACGTTTGATGTGCATGTCTATACTGGAAAGCCAGCTGGTAGTTGCCCTAAGAAGAACTAAGGCATGCAGGCAATGCAAGGCATGACGGTGGGTATGAGTAAGTAAGTATGAGTAATGAGTAATGACTAATGAGTAATGACTAATGAGTAATGAGTAATGTCATTAATTTAACATACATTGCTGGGGGAGAAAATGTCAATTCCGACTGTTGTGTTGTGATGATCCTCTTGGGGTCCTAACATCAAAACTGTAAATCCAAATCACTAATATACTAGAAGTGTCAAATGATATTCATGCAGTTCGACAATTTCAATAATTTCCCGAACCTTTTCCCTCCAACAGCAGGTTCAGCTCCAGTAGTGTGTGTAAACATATTCCTTCTGACTCACACAGAGTCACAGTCACAGTGCTCTCAAACCTTTATAGGGGAAATACATGATCAAGATCCAACAGTCCTGCTCTCTTTCAATTCATTTTGGTTTTCCCCAGGCATCCACTGTTCACACAGATTTTAATCCAACCAGGGAAACAGACCTGAGAAAAACACACACAAAAAAACATTACTAAAGCTCTTGCTGGTGTTATTTTTCATTACATTATATCATAGCTTTACTTCTGAACTTTATTATGGCGTTGTTGCATTTAGACCATGTATGAAAGTTAATGATACTTTGTTGCTAATTCTCCTTTATAAATAAAGTTATATTTATTTTGATCTACTGAATATGTTTTGGTTTCCGCAGTTTTTTTTTTTTTTTTTTTCTTTTAATATCAGCATAACTGTTAAATATAAAAAATAAGCCAATCATTTATTAGGAAAATAAATCAGAGAAAGCTTGATTCCATCCTAGGCAGTAAAGCTACCATTATAAAGAATAACAAAGGCATTCCAAGAATTTGCATGTCACTATGACAATCGCAATGATCACTTTGCAATAAAAATCCATCTTCAGGGCAAGTAATGGGCCATTTCTTTTACATCAATAACGATAACACCCTTTACTGGACCGCCAGAGACTTCTGCAAACAAACGTTCACTGTCTGTTTATCCTAATTCTTGCACAAACATGCTTCGAGGGAACGAGACTGTTGACTCTCCATTGTCTTCGCAATTAAAAGAAAATCAATGAGAAACTTAGAGATGTGAACACCCAAACCCACAGGAAGACGTCAACGATGTCAACAGACAATTACCAACTATAAAAATATTCATAAAATATTTTAGAGTAGACCACAATAGGGTACACGCCCCCAAACCATAAATAAAAAGGAGGAGGAAGCCAAGATGCAGAGGAGATGACCATTAACTGAGAAAAGGGCATGCTAAGTGATAATAGCATGTGCAAATAAAAGAGCAAACGCCTGGGCAACATACCAGTGCCTTGCAAACAAAAATGCGGACTTGTTTGCAATGCCGCGCTACATCACCGGGTAAACACAACGGTACTTTACAGAAAAAAAACAAAGCATCAGGTCAAGTTCCTCACCGAGTCCATGGGGGTGTAGTGTTTTAAAGTAGGAGACCTAACAGGCTTCACACTGCAACAGGCGCTCTTCGACATCGTCGCATACAGAGCACACGGTCTGTAGCACAGAAAGTTGAGCCTGTCACTGAATGATTCGCCTCATTAAAATGTCTCGCTGCAGGAGATTTAGGATCCTCTCTACGGATCACGCTGCGATGTTCGTTAATGGGTAAACAGAGTTGTCTGTGCATAAAGCTCGTGTACTGCAGGTTGCACTGGCAAGACAGCAGGTACACTAAGTTATTAGACCACAGGTACTGAATCGACTGACAGTATACTGCTTTTTAGTTACATTACAGGCTAAAGCAATGCACTTTTTGATACCTGACGAACAATTACGGCAGGGAAAGAATCCTTGCGGAACACCCAGACCTTCCATAGAGAATAAAGATGAGTTGCAAGTTCCTGCAGGAACTATCATATCCCTAACGCTAGAGACCTGGAATGGTTGAACGGGGGGGATTATTGAAAACCTCAGACCACTGAGCGTGATAAATGCCAGTATTTCTTGATAATGTGTTTTGTTTTTCTTCTTTTCTTTTATGTCTGTGTCGTGTGGAGTATATGTAACACAACAGACCGAGAAGTCCTTATTTTTTGGGCTTGTGTTTGCTAGGAGTCCTTGTCCAGCAATTGCCTGTCCGGAAGTCCAAGGCTGTGCGGAATGTTGTTAAATAGGCCCGGTTCAGCCATAGTCGCTGGAGGGATGGGTGTCTCACAATTGTTCAATGATGTTTTAAAGTGTATTTTAAAGTACCATCAAAATGATAAATATTAGATGAACTTGTAGTTAACCCAAACATCGTAGCTGGAAACTCTGTCCGTGAAATATCCGCTTGAATGGCCAGTTCAAATGCATAAATTTAACCAAGGGGAAGAGTTTGTGTGTGGCTTTAACTTATTTTGCAAAATTAAAGTGACTTCCTGCAATGAAAATAGCTTGGTTCATCTCAAACGGTGCATTTTCAAAGTGGTATTTGAATCCAAAAGTATAACCAGAGTCCTTTGCTATAATAGTGTTTAAAACATGAACACAATTCAAAAGGTCATTTGGTGACATTTATACATGACTTTTCTTTATTCATTTTAACCATCAAGCAGAAGAAGTTAAATTAAACATTGCTAAAGAAAGGAAAATCTCTGTTTAAAGCTGACATTTGGTCCCCATTTTGTTCAGAGTGTTTTTCTAGTTTTTTTTTTTTTTTTTTTTTTTTAAGCAACAAATGAAACTTTGCAAATACCTGACCTCAATTCCCCATTCTCAGCAAGCACACAATGCCATGTAAATCTATGGACCACAGTTACTAAGCTTCTAAGCCAGTGAACAGTGCATTTATGTATACAGTTTGGGTAAATTGTATACACACGTTAATCAAGACCCTGCCAAAATCTTCCATAATCCATTCTCCAAAATAATAAGCCACCCTAGCGTTGTTTCATAGTGCATTTTTTCTCTCTCACTTTGACAAAGATTAACACGATTGCTTTTTCAACATGCCGGTCAAACTTTACTTTACTTTCTTCTTTGAGACACCCGACCCAGAGACAGAAGTGATTCCATTTCCGATCAGTGGAGAGCTGTCCACAACCCCAAACAGGATTGGGCGCTGAGGTGCAAAGGATGCTGTAATTAAGGGCTCTTTAGTATTTACAGCTCACTGGAGACAGGTACATGCTCTGAAACCCAGCTCTAATACAATTGTTGAGACTGCTTATCAACTTTTGTCACATTTAGCACGCAGGCCCGACGATTTTTTTACACCAGCAATTGTTAATTCACCTGCGAGGCGCAGTAGGACAGCTGTACGTTTAAATCCCATCCAATTCGTTAAAGAGCCTTCCAATTCATTTAAATCCCACCCAATTCATTTAAATCCCATCCAATTCATTTAAAAGCCATCCAATTCATTTAAATCCCATCCAATTCATTAAAGAGCCTTCCAATTCATTTAAATCCCATCCAATTCATTTAAATCCCATCAATTCAGTTAAATCCCATCAATTCATTTAAATCCCATCCAATTCATTTAAAACCCATCCAATTCATTATTCAGCTGTTTTTTTGTTTTGTTTTTTTAATCCAAATTGGATCTATTTCCTGCGCAAGTGGTTCTGTTAATGGCTCCCAGTGGGGTCTTTGTGGGATTTTTAGATGGCACACAATCAAAACCCCCCAGTTAATGGCAACCCAAGTTCATTGTGGCACCACCGGCGCACGCTTCCTGCCGTCCACACGATTTCATCGCCAAACAGATGTTCTGTCACCGCCAAAACAAACGCTGATGAGAGGGGAAATGGTGGTTAGAGGTCCAACACTAATCACATTTATACTTCATTCAGCCTTAAACTGAAATGCTATCGCAGTATTATGGGAGAATTTTGATGAAATTTAAATAAATGTGCCACATTTAATAATTTTAAGGGTATATACATTTTGGTTTATATACTCTTTATACAACCACAGTAAGTGGACATCTGTCTTCACATCTATCCATAATAAGTATTCTGATAAGTAGACTCCAGAAAGAAAGTGCATCTAATGCAGGTAAATACGTTAAAATGAAAAAAAAAAACACTTGAACCATATGGGCTTTGTGGCAAACCACCGGGGGTTGGATTCTAGACAAACCATGAACATGTTTTATCCCCACTATTTAATATGAGCAAATTATATTCATATTAACATCATTTTGATTGCATTACCCATTATTGCAACCGGTGCACTATCAATGGCTTAACTGAATTCTGCACAACGGTTGTAAATCTACTGTTCCTGGTGTGGTCATCCTCAAGCAGACGGCAGCGGCTTTGGCTGTCTCCTGGAATGAGTAGAAAAAACTTCTCTTCTTCTCAAAGATTCACCTTTTCCAGCGCAGTACCATGATTACTTTATTAAATACTATTACTAAATCAAATGTACACCTTATATTAAAAGGAAGCCTGGATTTTACATTCTATTATTTAAGTATTTTGTTATTCTTTATATGCTATAAGAAGACTGATTTTTTTGTGTTCTCAAAACAGGTAGATTATCTATTTGAAATATCAATGCAGCAGAGAACAGTGAAAGTATGACTGAGTATAAAGTATGATATTAAGAACACCATTTTCTCAGTTTTAAACAAGGACAAAGATATTTTGGCAGAGAAGTTTGTCATTTAAAATGTGCATGACGCAGTAGAGCACTAGAGTAGCGAAGATTCGTAAAATCCTGCCAAGATCTCTAGAAAGCAGGACCTTGCGTGATCCACTCCTGGTCGGTCAGGACCTTGCGTGATCCACTCCTGGTCGGTCAGGACCTTGCGTGATCCACTCCTGGTCGGTCAGGACCAAGCGTGATCCACTCCTGGTTGGGCAGGACCTTGCGTGATCCACTCCTGGTCGGTCAGGACCTTGCGTGATCCACTCCTGGTC
>JAOYSI010009604.1:0-18523 GCA_025775065.1 Hiodon alosoides | reverse complement strand
GGTCGGCAGGACCTTGCGTGATCCACTCCTGGTCGGGCAGGACCAAGCGTGATCCACTCCTGGTCGAGCAGGACCTTTGGTGATCCACTCCTGGTCGAGCAGGACCTTGGGTGATCCACTCCTGGTCGAGCAGGACCTTGGGTGATCCACTCCTGGTCGAGTTTGCCAATAAGCCAAACAGGTTTTTTGACGCCCATTTTTTGATGTCCCTATGGGACTCTGTAATCTTTAGAGTGAGGAATCTAGATGTCGTATTTTAGATTTTTATTCGTTATTTAATCTTTGAAACACCAAAAAAGACAACATGACTAGGATATAACATTAAAAGTTTTACTATGGGAATTCTGCAACCTCAGGCTCAACGCTGCACCATCTAGTCCCAAACCACGTCGACTGAGATTTTACATATGATGAAAAAGAAGTAACCTTACGAATTCAAAGCTGAATAGACTTAGGAGATGTACTTTTTGATACTGTACCCTTTTACCTTGGCAAACTGTGTGTTGCGCCCTTGCCGTGTTGTCTGATACTGGCGCGTCACTTTCTGATGCTGTAGAAATTCACTCTCATAGAAAGCCTTGGCAAAAAAACATCTGAAGTAACCTACTTCATGTGGAATGTTGCGTAACTGGTGGGTGAATGTAAATGGATAAGACTTTAAAAGGATTTATTAATGGACTCACTGTGTATAGCATTGTTTCTGTCACCCTAGTGCCCATGTTCACATCCATTTCTGAACACTTTAAACACTCAAGTCTCCCTCACTCCAGGTCTCTCAAAAAGAGGCTCGTCCTTTATTTATTTCTTTTCTCCTGTTCTTTTGACAGGAAGTGACACCATTTTAAATTAATTATGAGGGTGCAGAGAGGCAAAGAGAACAAGGTCAAGTCCACAGAATCAACGATGCGCGAAACTCAAGCTGCCCAAACGGAAACTCATTATTGAAATCATTTCACAATATGAAACACATTTAACGCTTAACTTAAATAAGAAAAAGAGAGACACAGTGGAAGCAAACTGATGGCCCACAGCCTGGGGAAATCAATCAGGTGACACTGTGGCAGTGGCCATTTTAGCCTAATTTCGTTTTCCAATAGCATGAATGGAACCGCTGGAACTTCATGACAGAAAAATGATGAAGCAGAATAATTTTCCATTATTATCAGTCATGCAACCCCTGCTTTCTTCGCCTAAGTGAAATTAGAGTTTAAAACACTGCCAATCTCATAAAACATTGTGCAAATGTGTTTAAATATTCACTAAAACAATCTGTTTTAAACAAAGCTTATTTTAGGCATTCATAGAGAATACATTCTTACCACTGCCAAAAAAAAAAATGGCCCAATTCAAGAAGCAGACATTTTTTTTTAGAGGTTTCGATGTGACTTTGCTAGTGGCCTCTGGACTGTCGGTGATTTGAGAGTGAAATGAATGCTTTGTCTGTGACACGTTTATAACATACCCGATGGAGAGAGCCACTCTTTTATCCTGGGCAGAGTGGAAAAGGTGTGAACATATTCAGAGACAGGAATAGATTTATATAAAGCAGTTTTACTCATAGTGTGTGCCATCTCATTATTATTATTTTTTCTAGCCCTGAAGTTCATCAGGTGATGTGCTCTTCCTTGGAGAGGTAAAGATGAGAAAAACAGAAAATCAGACATAATTAACAATGAGGGAAATTTACTTTTACATTAAAATTGAACTTGTTTCTTTGTGGAGAATGGCTATTGTTTCCTTCAAATTGAGATGTAATAAAATGATCAGTATAATTATGAAGTATAACTTCATTCTCGTTCAAAATTGCAGCACAAAAGGACTTGATTAATGTAGATGTGCATTAATAATTCTGACTGACACGGAAAATACCAGACCAGTGAACGATTTGATTATCTTCCATCATGCCAAAGTGGCAAATGTATGTTATTTATATTTAAGTGCTAAGTGCGAACACTTTTACTGCAAGAATCACCTTAGATAGTCCATTGTCCATTGCTAACGTAAGATCATAACATCACCGAAATACACGGGAGACACATTGAGAAATTAGGACTAAATGGGGAAATAAGAGGGACATTGCATTGTGCCCTGGGATTTTTTAATTTTCTGTACTATATTTTGTTTTTTTAGTGACGTGTCTAACTGTGTCTAAGCCCAAAAGAGAAGTTCTCCAAATAAACATTTCCTCACAGAAGGTAACCACGGATATTACCCTTCAGACACTGAATTTAAAACCAATATTAAGGTTTCATATGCAGCTGTAATGGTCAGGTAACCTTAAGTGGGTTCACAGCCTGGAATACTAACAAGTAAACATCAATACTTTGTGTTTCCATGCAGGGCCATGAGGCTTGTCAGGAGACATTTAGCATACAGCGTATTATGCAACAGTAGTTTTTATTTTATTTTATTTTATTTTATTTTTTTCATGCATGCTTCATGTCACATTTTGTCTGAATGTTGTGTTTAGTTTTACACATTCCAAAACAGCTGCGCAAACATTTCACCGGGATTTATTTCACAGGGATTCACATTCTGAAGTTGCCGACGCAGAAATGTGCCTTAAATGACAGACACCCTTCAAAGAAGTGACATGCAATAACTACCTGATTGATTAACTGTCCGTCAAACGCTTCCTGAAACTTCGCAAGGTTGCCGTTTTTCTTCCTGTTTAGTTTTTATCCCAGCACCACAAATTTCATCAAAAGTTGTTTGTCTGTGGTGCGAACTTCGAATGCTCTCCGCAGATGCCGATGATCTCTCTACGTTAATGAATGGTATATTTTAAGATGGTGACACCCACAGAGGACCGTTGCAGGACCTTGACAATCCCCTCCATTAGACGGTAGGAACAATAAAATCAACAGGCCTTTGCTCCTCTTAATAATAACAAAATCAAACTTAACATCTTCACACCCTGTGTTCCACATGCTTTTTACACTGGTTTTGTTTTCACAAAAAGCTAGAAGCAAAATAATTATTTTGTTACATCAGGCAACAAATTCCAAATATAAAAGATAAAAGATATAAAGGAAATAATGGACTTCAAAAGAAATGACACAAAAAAAAAAATAAACTCTCAATTTTCTGACCTGGATCATCACGAGCAGAAAAATCATTTTAAATGGGGGGAACAGAATCTGCCATTCCTATTTTCCCAGACATCAACATTTCAATTTCAGTAAGACATGCTTGCCTCTAACCAGCACCTTCCTTTATGAACTGATTGCATTTAACAAATCAATTGTGTGGGTTGTCCCATTTTGTGTGAATGTGTGTGTGTGTGTGTGTGTGTGTGTGTGTGTGTATTTGAGTGTGTTTTATTTGAGGGTTTTGGAAACAATGCAAATAAGAAATCACCCAGAGGAACAGATGATTATGCATTCTACCCAATACTCCCCATCAGAATTACATTTTTATCAACATTGCACCGGAGAGAGGGTTTAAATTAGAGAGCAAAACTCCATTTCCAAACCATGCTGGAATTATAAACGGGAGAGAGAGAGGGGAAGAGTGAGAGAGAGAGAGAGAGAGAGAGAGAGAGAGAGAGAGAGAGAGAGAGAGAGAGAGAGAGAGAGAGCACAAGGTTACGGGGGTGGGGAAGATAAACCAGAAATGGTTTTATAAAAAAAGGATTCATTAGAATACATATACACTCCATTCTCAATCGTATAGACCCAGTTCTTTACAAAGAGGGAATTTTCAACCAGGAAAAATAACTCATTATCTTCTCACCAAAGAAGTATTATTTTCTATTTGCATGTCAGAGAATTTTTTTAAAAAGCACTTAGAACCCAATATCTTCTTGCCCTGCACACCCGTTCAGTCCTTCTGTATAAACGTAACATTGTAAACACGTACTGTATCTTCCCATGGTATTTATACAGTGTGCTTGGCTCTGTGGTAAGATAAGGAACAGGAAAATATTCAGCGCTTTTCCACGTGGGTATATTCCACACATATTACTTTTTACTCGTACCCAGGTGACTTTTTTACAGTTTATAAAACTTTATAGCCCACCTCAACCACTTGGTAAAAACTATGTTTTTTTTATTGGTATTTTTTATTTTCCTGGATTTGAACATGTAACCTCCAGCTCATAAGACTCTGTCTGTGCTAAAACAAGCACCCAACTAAGAGAGCCATTCAGGGAGTATTTTCAGTTCAAAATTACCCACGCTTTTCTCATAATTTGGTCACTAAATAGTTCTTTCTTTTAAATTTGATCATCCAACATTTTCCAGAAAGTCCCCCTAAATCACGTAACATCCTGTGGCACGCCAAGGTCGGCTAAGAAAGACCGGCTGCCTGTGCGGCCACACCCATATCCAAGGGCCTAATCTTGCTCACCTGAGTGTGGTTGGGTTAACACATTAATTAAGACTAACATGGAACATGGAGCCTAAAGGTTTGGTGGCTATGTTTATTAGTGTGGGAAAAAAAATAAGCTGGAAATCTGGCTAATTATGTGGCTTCCCAAAAGGGTATTTTTAATTTATGTATTCTTCAACGTTTTTTTTTTTTTTTTCCGATTAAATAAAATCGGTCATCCAACCCGCTGCCTTCCTGTGTCTGACCACTTTCAGACCGTGTCGTGCACACATTTCCAGTAAAAGTACCCAGACACTTTAACATAGATTTTAAATAGCTTACATTTCAACCATGTGATACATTAGTCAACTGGCCATAGGTATGAAATGATTATAAGTTATAAATATTTGTTGTGTTATATTTTTTGGTTCCATTTCTTTGCTTTTATAAATCCAGTTCCCTCCTGGCTTAACTAAGTGCCCTTACATACTGCTGTTTTCATTTCTTTTTAAATATCTTCAATTTGTAATTGTCTTCTTTCCTTATCTAATGTCCTAAACCATGTATGATGGAAATCCACTACATCAGACTGTCTCTTAAGCAAGACAACTCAAGAGAGACTTAAATTTCACTTTCTTTCATTAAATGACAGATTCACGTCTGTTACAAAATTTAGGTATGACATTGTTTGACTTTGAGGATCTAATCTGTTATTTTCGCTGACTCATTCTAGGAATGATGTCCAAAAGTGTTGTTAAATATAACTTTTTTCCCCGCTTAACCTGCCTCTGCCTGCAAAATAACTCAATTTTCAAGGGAAAAAGGAGCTTACATTTTAATAAATGGGCATATTTATCTCGTAACCTTTGGCTGGTACCAAATAAAAACTGTGACAACCCAAATTTAATAGCTGATATCTTTCTTTTTATGAGTAGAAGAAATGTGATACTTACAAAAAATAAAATAAAATAAAAACATTAAATAAAATGTTATTAAATGTGATTAGTGGGTTGTCAGAGTTTGGTCCCAGCCCTTGATTTTGTCTCAGCTCTTGAATAAAGGGAGCTTAAGAACATTTGAACACAAATAGTATAGCGTGGATATGTGGTCCCCCTTTGTTTTTCCAGCAGGATCTCATGGTGCGCTGACTTGAATAGACTTGTCACCAATAGAAGCTTAAATTCTTCTGAGCTATGACGAGTCAAGCAAACATGGCAAGACTTGCACTCACCCACTTTGCAATCTACCAAGACCTTGTTCTACGATACAAATGGAAGGAACGCTTTCAATGTCCAAATACTTGCAGTGCCCTCTACTGGGAAAGAAACGGCACTACATACAACCCATGTACCCTCAAAAGAGCTGACGTGTATAGAAACTCATCAGAACTTTCGTACTCCCAGTCGAGGCACTGCTGTTGTACCCTGAAGGGAGCTAAAAGGCTTTAACTGACATACAGCTTTATTAAAGGGTAAAACTGTAAAACTATCTAACTTGCCCTGGATAATATTAATAATAATAATAATAATAATAATAATAATAATAATAATAATAATAATAATAGATTAGCAGAGTTCAATATATGGATTTTTCATTTTCAAGTATAAAAGCGAGGACCTTAATATAGATGTGACAAAAGCAAGTGAACAAATGAAAGCTCATTTCATATAATCTCGGAAGAACAGCCTAAAATGTCCAAAGGGTTGCCAAAAAATGTCCGGCATCAACACAGATAAGGGCCGACTGCTGGCGAAAGCACGTGCTTAACGTGCCAGCGCTTAAGTGTCCCAGAGAAGCTGCGGCTTGTTATTTTAAAGCTGTATTTCCAGTGCATGCAGTTATGTGCATGTGTACATGAGGCTTAGGTGGTCCAGGAGGGCAGGTGGGGGTCTCACATATGGTCTCTCAAAAGAGGCCCTCCCTGGCCAACGATGTCAGTGAGCGGCGCATACCTGTATTTTTAAGATAAAAAAGCTCCTTCACACTTCTGGTCACATAGTGACCTGGAAAAAAAAATTTTTTAATAATAATAAGCTTGCATGAACAGACAGGATCTGATGATGTGTGGGTACAATGTCTGGATCAATATCATCAATATCATCAATATATAGCTTATTTTCATGCAAGGGCCATTTGGCAGTAGCTGCCTGCAAAGCATAAAAACACGTCCCTGGTGACACTGATATCCTCGTTGGCTTTAATCAAACATTTATGAATGTGGAAAATGATGATCTCATGGAATGCAAATTAAATCAACCTGACATCCTCTGTCAGCATGAGACAGCACCCAAAGACTGCCCTCCCCCCGCTGCATTATGCTTTCATATTAAACAGCTAACTGCACGCCACTTGCTAAAATAAAAGTGATTTAAGTGCTGCATTTATAATATTTGCGCATATTAGGTTGTCACTGTCTGGTAAAAGACTAGGAGGCATTATTTCTTCTGAACATTTTAATTTTATGCCAAGGTAGAGTTTCCTTTAAGTGGATCCAACTGAGCAGTAAAGTTTAATA
Source organism: Hiodon alosoides (assembly GCA_025775065.1). Taxonomy (NCBI): domain Eukaryota; kingdom Metazoa; phylum Chordata; class Actinopteri; order Hiodontiformes; family Hiodontidae; genus Hiodon; species Hiodon alosoides. Next base: position 11,697 of record JAOYSI010009604.1, on the reverse strand, counting down.
CAAACAATGCAAAAGCTAGTAATTATAATGTAGATTGGACCCTACTGACAGGCCTATTAAATTATTGGTTACTGAGTTGGTTGAGAGTAAGTACTTGGTCTTATTCAATGCGATATACAGTATGCATTATTATGTCTTTATTTTTTGCATTTATTTTGAAGTATGTAATTTGAAGTCACATTTTTTGGGCAGATCTTAATAGGACCAGGGGAAAACCGAGAAACCTAAATCTTCTGTTATTCGCCTCGAAACTCGCTTTCTTTGCTCATGAAAAATAACCATCAGGTGTATTATACTTCTATACAATTATAAGGCAGCTAGCTACGTTTATCATATGCAATTGGGGGGGGGGTGCATTATAATGTCTAAGTAAGCTAGCTTTATTTTCTGGATAATACAAATGAGGTGTATCACATTAACAAGCTACGTGATTTCTCATAAACTAGCTGGGTAACTAGCTATCAATTAACCAAAATTAGCCAGCCAGAAAAGTTATGTCTTGTAGTTAGATTATTCTGTAAGATTGTGTCCTTCCACTATCCCCCATAATGTTTATTTATACAAATAGAAAGATTAATTAAATTCTTGACTTGAATTCAGCTACACACCAAACGACACAATTCTGTTATTGAGCTGAACTTCAATTAGAGTAGACTGTTTCACCAGGAACAGGAACTCCACACTGCTACATCTCTGAGTCTCTCTCCTACAAACAAATGTGTGTCTATAACTACACAGGCAGCTGATAAACATGAACTTAGCCCCTCCCACTTGCATGTCACCTCACAACCGACACTTCATACCCCTTCCCCCAGGTCACATAATCCTCCAGGCTTTTAGGCAAATCGCTGCGCCGACAGGGCAGGGCGCAACTGCAGTAACCGTGCAGACTGAAACATCTATTTGACAAGGCTGCGTGGGTCGTGAAATTGGAGGGCTACCGACATCCTTGGTCGGAGATGGCATTATTGGGTTTAAACCAAAAATTCTTGCATCGCCAGAGACTCCCGGCTTAACGACTCTGGAACTGCCTGGGTTGGTGAAGCAACGGCGACAACTCTTTAGCCTCTAAGATGGTCCACATGGTGTCGATTAATCTAGGTCACGGTATGGCAACCCCCAAAATATTAGCAGGGATTCACTATGGACCAGCACAATAATTTCTCATGTGTGCATTATCGTTGGATGTGACTTTCCCGTCCCCCAATGGACCCCGCACAACTGCTCCTGGACAAAAATAGCAAATCACACTGCGCCCTATGTGTGCTTATCATTAATAAATCAGCAGATGTCTCATCAAGGACCAGCTGCTGATATGCTTGTTTGAGGTCTAATTTGATAACAAAAACTCCACCAGAACGCCTAACAGTTCCGTAAGTGTCAGCGGGGGATAGGTTACGGATTGAACTGTTTACGGTACAATGATAAGCCCACAGTGATGCCAGCTTCCATCTTTCTTCATAACAGGCATGGTTGTGGCACAGGAATGTTTCACTGGCTGGAACGCACCTTGCTACACAACTTGTTCTAGTTTTCTGTGCAGTGCAAATGGGACAGGACATGCATTTGAAAACATGGGCAGCAGGGTCACTTCAATTGTGATTGCCAGCCTCTGGCAGGCTCTCAGTTCCTCCTTGAAAACGCTGCTATACTACTCCAAGATTGTGGACACAGGTTGTCATTGTACCTGGTGAACGCCACTAACTGAAACAACTAAAGCATTAAACCTAAATCGCGGCTCAGCAGACTCGTCCCGTGACCTTTGATAACCAATAGGGGCAAGTTTTCTCTTGCTTCGTTGAATCGAACATCCAGTCACGCTCCCCATTACTTCGAATGGTGTCAGTGACCGCTGTCGCAGATTAGAGGTGTACTCACACAGTTTTGGTTGCTTGCTCAACCATAACTGCTGATACTTCTCATCACTAACGACTGAACACAAGGAACTTGATTCAATCTCCATCCTGTGCCTCACTCTATTTGAACTCATTTCAGCACAGAAAGATGGTCTTGTGTTTCATCCAATCCTACCCAATAAGTCTGGTGTGCAGGTGTGAGCCTCTGCTTTAGCTGACTTCAGCCTTGTCTAACAGACACGGGTTACATGATCTTTTTTTGCCAAAGTTACAGTCGGTATTCACATGCCGAAAATGCTGCACAATAGCAGACAGCTTTGGGGATTTAGTGGCACTGCAAGCAACCCAACCAACTCTTAATAGGACGTATCACTGAGCAGGTGTCAGGGCCAAACATACCCAGCAGAGCCAACATTTTCTTGCCTGCATCTGCAATACAGTTTGCATCGTAAAAACGTTCCAGTCCTCAACACTTTTAGTCCTTATTACACTGCTCAATAGGGTCCAGTCTTTACAGTCACTACAGTGTGTGTTGCAAATTATATATATATATATATATATATATATATATATATTGTAGGGAGAGAAAAACAGCAGTAGTACACCGAAACATGTTTTGCTTCACTGACACGTGAGGTGTAACATTAGGTGTAAAAACGATCATTACCCGTATTCTGCTAGAATCAAGCCAAGCCTGGTTAAAGTTCCATGGCGAAGGAACCAACGAGGCCATGATCGGTTCAGACACTACTGACGCAGCTGATAGCCAAATACCCCGCATATCTGATACTTATCATTTTATTTTCACTAACCATAATACAAATGTTGTTTTTCGATACCAGTAGCAACATACAAAATAAAATAAAAAACACAAATCGATACAGGAACTAACATGAAATTTACCGAAGGCACACGGACCCACCGGATCATACTTCTTTTTTTGCTTCGGCTTTTGCACAAGTAAAATGTTGGAACAGAAATGACCACCCTTCTCGACTAACTCTGATTTTAACCACGGAAACAAGAAAATCGTCAAACTGCAAGAGATTATTATTGGATAGTCACATCTACAAACGTTATATTAGAATCTGAATTATAGCCAAGTGATGCTTTTTTCCAAAACGACTTGAGTGCGGGGTAGTGGCGGGAAGAACTTGACCTTGTCTGCCACCGAGGTATTTTCAATTTCCTGAGAAAATAATCAGAATGGTCAAAAATATCAAGTACTGGATAAAGTCAGGAATACCTCATAAACTAACCTAAATTAAAACCGTGTGCTATCAGAATGACAGTGCAGTCAGATTAAATAGAAAGTAGGCTATTTTATTTTCGAGTAATTTTCAAGTATATTTTTGCGTGATTTTAGGCTATAATTTATATATATATATAAATAAAATGGCATCCTACCATGATTATACGTTATTGTGATCTTGTAATCGTTTACTTTTCTATATTTGTTCCTATTTATTTTTTTATTGATTGCCATTAGTCACTTTAGCTGTCGTTTATACTTACCGCGACTCACATTTTCTGCACACAATCCAGATTACGGCTAACGAAGAATATATATTTTAAAATTGAAGTTAGTGTAATTTCCTCCCTTGTTTTTTTTTTTTTAGAAAATGGCGGAAGTGTTTGTCAGAGAACTTCTAAGTTTGTGTCTCCACCGAATCGCCGTGGACGAGAACACTAATTCCGAACTTGGTAAATTTGAATTCGTGCCAACCCTTTAATACATTTGCAACTGTATAATTTTGAAGAATTGATTGTTCTACTGTCTCTATTGTTAAGAAGTCCGATAAAGAAGGCGCACGTAATGTAAATGCAACAAACAAACAAGCAAAAAAAAGTCTGCCTGCAATTGGTGTTGGTAAAACTAAAATCCACTGCAGCTAATATTGAATTTCATTGTTAGGAAACCATTAGTCACGTTTATCTCTTTCCAATTAACTCGCATTCCCGACGCCAAGCTTAAAAATTAGATTTTGCTAGTGAAGATTGCTCTTTCTATTGTCACCCTGAAATATTGTAAAAGTGGCATACGTTAATTATCTGTTTTGCGAAGGTTCATTAAATTTCCGAAGGACTGTTTGCTTGCGGACATTTCTTACAAAACTAATTAATACACCGTGGTAAATGTTTGTTCTGACACAGCTTATTCCTTCCCGGCTGCGTTGTTTTCACGGTACTTTCATCCCTATCAGATTCCCTGTCTGATTTTACGTGTTCAGTGTCATGGGTGGCTGGAATTTAAAGACATTTACAACAAATGTGCTCTTGAGCATAGTGTATCCCAATTCATTTTTTCCTGCACCGTTTTCCGCTCCAAACTTTTCAGAAGGAGACATTCCTGACGATTCTCTGTGCTGTTTGTTCTCTCCTCAGCTGTGCAATATCAGTCCTCTTGAACCCGTTTTGTTTGTTTGTTTATTGTGGGCATTTTAAATTGTGCCACCAGGCTTACCTTAGGAAGCCAATACTTGCCTGCAGCAGAAAGCAATATGTGTTGCATTTGCTAAAAAGTCATTTTGGGAAAAGTTAGAGCCGCTGGGGTTTGAATGTCGCTGCACTTGCCTGTCATTTGCTTTTGTGGTTCGTGGGGCTTTCTGTGAAATTGATCTTCAGAAAAATAAGGTTTACATCAAGTTGCTCTGGCCTTTTTTAAGCTGTATGTTAGTGCACTTTTACATCTAGGATAAGGAACATATTTGTACACGCTGACAACAAATTAATTAAAATTTCTAAAATACGATTCATGCTGTCTAACCATGGGTTTTCCTTTTTAATAGCTGTGACCTCCCCTAAAACCTAGCAGTGGTAGTGTGGGTAGACACTATTAGTATTTTTCTCTGACGGGCACTAAATTGTACAACCCATCCAGTGCTCTCCCCGGCCTGCGCTGGTCTCTCTGCTGACCACCTGTTCTTGGGACCATTTAGGTGTACTGTTAAGCAAATATAAACCGCTCTCTCTCCCTTCATGTCAGAGTTTATCCAGGTGGTGAAGAACTATGAGGCCCTGAGGAAGAGATGGCTTCAGGCAGAACTGGAGCTGAGGAAGAACAGGGAGCTGTTGCTGAAATCGGACCTGGCTCTGGCCGCGTCGGATGTCAAGCTGAAGCATGCCCGTAACCAGGTCGACGTGGAAATCAAAAAACGCTACAAGGCCGAGGCGGATTATCAGTTCTTGGTGGGTCGCCAGTGAAACAAAGGTGTGGCGTCTATAAAATCGACATTGTTAATCTTTTAGCAGAGAGGAAATTCGTTATGAACGTGGCAGTGAAAAATGTCATGGTGGTGATGTGAAGAAAATGGGTCCTTCACCTGCAATGCTTTTGATACAGTTAAATAATGAATATGTGGAAAACAATTTACTTTGCGGAAAGACATTTTTTTTTTTTTTTTTTACATTTCAATCAGACATCATTGCAAAATGCATGACTAGATAGTTATACCTAGTCTTTTTTTTCTTCCTCGTACATTTTGTTTATTCTGATACAGAATAAGCCTTTAACCTCTGTACGTGACTTTTACAGGAACGTCAGATGCAGCTCATTTGTGACATACTGGTGCACGACAGCAAGTCAAGTGCTTGCCTGAATGATGAGCAAAGATCAATACTGGCCAACTTTAATCACAGAGGCGCAAATGTAACTCAGCAAAAAAGCAGAAGGTACAAACATAGCTTGTTTTCCCCTGTAGACAGTCAAGGGCCATGTGTATCAAACTCATTTTGGTGTTATTTCCCTCCAGGTTGTCTGTTATTGACGAGTCTTCCTTCCTGTTTCACTCCGATGTTAGTTATGACCGAAGTGAGGACGACCTGGTATGACAACACCTATATTTATGTGTGTGTTAAATATCCTGCCTTTGATCTCAATAACAAGATGCACATTTCAGACAAGGATGTCATGTGAGCGGTTAGGTGGAGGAGGATGTATGAAAGTATTTACTCTGATTGGCTGCCTTAGAATTTAATGCGACGTCAGGACTCCGTTAAATGACAAGTGTTTGATAACCTGCCATAATGTAAAATATCACTACTTCCTAAAGAATGCTTCCTAAATTTGATATAGATTAGGTTTTCAAAGCTCTCTGTGCCAACTTGTTGAATGTTTCAAAACTTAGGTTTTTAGTTACCCGTCATGGAAAATCCATAATTCTTCATTCCAGAGTGAATAAAGCGAAATCGTGCCACGATCCGTGATTGTTGTGATATTGACCAGATTTTTTATGAGGATATTTTATTTTCATTTGTTTACAATAATACTTAAGTGTTGATGTTAAAATCACAAGCTGTTTTTAAAATGAACACTTTTTTGGCCGATAATACCAGTCTAAGGGTCCGAATAGCAACAGAACATATGAAGTACCTGCATCCATCGTAATTAAACATGTGCTTACGTTTCTGTAGGATCTGGGCACACCCTTGGTTAAACCTCTCCGGTCAAGAGTACGGGAGAAAAGAGTAAGAATCTGTCTTAGTCTGTGTAAGTTATAATGTAGGGATCTGCACTAAGGAATATATTTCTTCTGTCTTCTGAAGATCTAAAAAAAGACCAAAATTTGCACCTGAAATGTAAACTGGAGGAAACAAAGCAGTTACGTTGAGTCATGGAATAGAGGCTGTTTTGAGGGTTTGAGGCTATTGCCAGTGACTCTGGTTGTTAATGAGCATTCTGACTCTCAGCGGTCTTCAATGGGACCTGCTGCAGGCCTTCCGGTTCAGAAACGAGGGAGAATCAGCCGGCGTTCAGGAGACCCACTCGGGGACAGGCCAGGGGAGAAGGTAAGCAGGTGACCAGTTTAACACTTCTCTCATATCAACATTGCATTGGGACGAAACTGGGCTTTATGTGGGGACGGCTATCTGAACGAAGAAAATGGTTTAAAATGATTATGACCGCAGAAGTGTCTCTTGGGGGAAGACTGGATACAGAGGGATAACTGGGGATCTGAGTACTGTTAAGTGCAGTCATGGGTTGTGACAAAAGTTCTCCCCTGAGTCAGCTGATTTGTTCCCGTATGTTGAGTTGCTGTGGTTGCGGTTAGCCCTGTGCCACTTCTGATTGGAAAGCTCATTTATCAGTCCCTGCTCCTACTGCCTAGCCTGACACACCTGTCTGCTCAGGTGGAAACATTGCTGCACTGCACCTGCACTCACTGTGAACAAAGGCAGTCCCAACATCTCCAGTAATGATTCGCCGCAGTAGCAGCAGATCTGGGGCACGCTCAAACGTATGGTGAAATATTGTGTGCTGTTCGTTTTAGGAAGTCGAAACGACTGTCGTGAAAGCTTCAGTGACCACTCCTGAGGGCGGAGGTCAGATTCACATGGTGATTGATATCACCCCAGACAAAGCACCGAAGACCACGAGTGACTACGTTCCTTCGGTTGCTGGTAACGGCGTTTTGCGTACAACTTTTTGCAGAACAGAGCGATCTTAGTCCTCCGACGGAAACGTGATTCTGCATCTCTTAGAGCAAACGTCTGTTTGGGGTCTGAGCGATGAGACAAACACTGCGAGCGAAGTGACGGAGGTGGAGGAGACCGCAAAGGACCCGGTGGCTGACAAAGTGTTAACTTTAACACTTAACAAAGTGTTAACTCCGGCAGTCGAAATGGAGTTGCAGCATGTATTCCAATCTAAAACGGTGAGAACCCCTTTTCAGTTGAGTGTTTAAAAGACCTAGGATTCTGGATTCAAACCGGCGATTCGGATCACGTAATTTCGAAGCGGTGGAGCTCGATTGGCTGAGAGCCTCCAGTGGACGGTTGGGGTCTTATGAGTGTACGTTGTTCAGGTCTACATTACATAAAAGATGCAGAATATCTTGTACATGTAGTCAACCTTCCTGATGCGTTGAGTTTTCGCAGGACAAATGGAAACGGTCGAAACCCTTTTCCCGTCTCTGCAGGTGATCCGACCTGAGATGTGCTTGCTGTGCGGGAAGAGGATCCGGTTCGGGAAGATGGCCTTGAAATGCCGGGACTGCAGGCTGGTGGCTCACCCGGACTGTAAACACCTGTGTCCCCAGAACTGTACCCCCAGTATCACTGGTCCCCTCCTCAAACCCAACGAGGTGCTCAACTGAGGCCTTCATGACAACCGGTGTCTCCAAAAAACGCAGTCTTAACTTCTCTATGTTTTCCCCCCCTTTGTAGGATTCCTTGGAACATTTTGCTCCTGCAACCCAGCCAAGGATTCCCCTTTTAATCGTGCAATGTGTGAGCGAAATAGAAAAACGAGGATTAGAGGAGGTACCCTTTCATGCCACTATCTTAAATTCTTTAGTTGTTCTGGCGGGCGGGCGTGCGTGCAGAAGTGTTTCGGCGTTGTCTTTGAGCGTTCTCCGGAACCCTGTCAGAACCCGAGCGAGCCGTTCTTCCCTCCCCGTGTGCTGTAGAGAGGAATTTACCGCGTGCCTGGGGGTGAGCGGATGGTGAAGGAGTTGAGGGAGAGGCACACCCACGGGAAAGGACCGCTCCTCCTCAGTAAGGTGGACGAAATCCACGTGGTCTGTGGACTCCTGAAAGACTTCCTGAGGAAGCTCAGGGAGCCGCTGGTCACTTTCCGGCTGCACAGAACCTTCATGGAGGCCTGCGGTATGTGTTCGGTCTATAAACATAAAGTCAGTGGTCTTCGGTATTCCAGTAGTTTAGTTGATTGCATGTGACTTTTGTTTCACTATAGGTTGATATATGTAAATATTGTATATTATGATTTTATTGTCATCTGTAACGGCTTTATGACTGGACTGTATTGTTGCTGGAGCTATAAGAATGATTTAATTAATCATTAACGTTAATGATTAATCGTTAATTCGCAGAGGGCAGAGAATGCATTGAGTTAAAGGACTGCCATAAAATATGGTGGCAGGCGTTTCCTTTTTCTCTCTGATTTCTGACCATTCCCTGACGACTGTAAAAGTTGAAGCTCACCGCTCAGCCCTGTTTAAGTGGCATCCCGGCTACTGGGCCCAGACCCGTCCTGGTGCAGGAGCCCCGGATAAATGTGAAAGTTAGCAGGCATCTGGATGCGTCAGCGAGCCTTCCTTTATCCTCTGTAAATCCGTTCCTCCGCCACTGGAAACGCAGGGTGGCTTCAGGGCACGGTGATCGCCTTTTAAGTTCTACATTGAAATGGATATTTGAGTCGGGGCTGTTTTGTCTAATCCGCATAGCCGCCGAGAGAGGGAACACGCAAACACTACAGCATCGACAGCCTTGTGCCTCTAATAAGTTTTTTTTTTATTTATGTTAAACTCGCTAGTGAGGAACTGACTGCTGGGTTGGACACAGAAGTGTACAAAGTCGTCGAGGAGTGAAGACCAATGTGACAGATGTCTGTCCTCTATAGGTTTATTTCCATAGAGTGGTCCTGTGAATGTATGACATGTCTGAGGTTAATACTGTGGAGTGAAAAACTGGTCTTGTGTCTCATACCTGGCAAAACGGATACTGTGTCTCATACCTGGCGACGGATGCAATGTCTCAGACCCTGACTTTTTAGCTTGACGTCCACACAGAGCTGGATGACGAGAAGAAGACGGAGGTGATACTCCAGGCCATTGAGGAACTTCCTCAGCCCAACAGGGACACGCTAGCCTTCCTCATGCTCCACCTGCAGAAGTAAGGCAGAGAAGCACACTCGCTCTGCAAATCGTGCAGATATTACTCAAATCTAACAGCCTCTCCCGCCCCCTTCGCCTAGGGTGATGGCTAGCCCCTTGTGTCAGATGGACCAGAACAATCTGGCACGGGTGTTCGGACCCACTGTTGTTGGACACGGAATTCCAGAACCTTCTCCTATGACCATCATGAAGGACACAAATGCTCAGCCCAAAGTGGGTACCAAAAACAGTTGACCATTGTTACACCGAAAAAAAGGCTGATTTAAAAAAAAAATTAAAAAAATCAATGGCATGTAATATTTTCCTTACAGTTGCGTATAATTATGTGATCGCCAAGGTATTAACACAACCCTGAAAATCGAGTTCAGCGTTCCTTGGTAACATAAGGGGTTTAAATCTTTTCCCTCCAGGTGATATCCCGAATGTTGTCCTTTCCGTCGGATTATTGGAAACGCCTCCTCCTAGTGGAGAGGGACAGGGTCATCTCGTCTGTGGTCGACGCTAACCTCAAAAAAGACGGCAACAGTGCAGACAGAGGTGAACGGTCAGGTTTACTGCACCCCCCCCGAAACCAGTGCTTCCTACCCTTTAACCCTTTATCATGCAAACAGTGTTTTGAAGCATTCACAACTTGGTTTGCGAACCTGCAGGTTGGGAACCACTGCCCTGAAGCTGTATTGCTCATGATAATAGAGTTCTAGGTATCCTCAAAACGTCATCTTTTGTTTTTTTTACAATTTATTGGTATTAATTCCTTCTTCAGATCGTCTGTTCAAACCTTTGACCTCCCCTGAGTTGAGAAAGTACCCCAAGACTCCTGCAAGTGTCCCTCTGAAGGGCAAGTTGAAGAATCTGGGTACTGCCTTCAACAGCACGTAAGGGTGTGTGTGTGTGTGTGTGTGTGTGTGTGTTGCTGCAGCCAGAACTCATAAATATTAACTGAAAAGGATAACTGAACCACAGAACAATAAGCAACCCCTATGTTGGCTAAAACACACCTATTTACCTTCAAATTGTGCAATTTTATTCACAGAGGCAAGACCAAGACTGATGCAAGCAAAAGAAAATTCTTTACATCTCCTAATTGATTCCCTCCATTTTCATAAAGGTTCTAGAAAATGTTAGATTTATATAGTGTGTAATAATGATACAAGGCTGAACGCTTTTTTTTCTTTTTTTTTCTGTGAAAATATAGCTGACCATTGGGATGTTCAATATATATATCAAAACGGAAGGTGTGTGTGTGTGCAAAATTCGAAACTCCTTCAAACGCGTTATTACTGCAGATAATTTGCCCTCTTGCAGTAAAGAATTTAGCATGTAGGATTTTGGATCGTTTCTTCCAACACTGTTTTTGTGATCTGAATAAAGCACTGGAATGGAACCCTTGCACCCTGTGGTAAATTCCTGTTGTAATTCAATAGAGTGCATTAATCCACTTCTCCAGGATTGAATCAGTGACTCATCGCCAACTAAAGCGGCAGTTTAGTGTTCCTAATGTATGATTTAATGAAAACTGATGCTTACGAAATGAATGAATATGCAAAGAACACCTGTGTTTTTAAGATGTTTAAATAATATTTGGGTAAATTTCAGCTTTCAAAAACCAAAATTGGTAGTGAAAAGGTCAAAAACAATAATAAAAAAAACAGGATCTTCAAGCCCTATTTTTGAAGAAGGACAAAAATAATGTGGCTTTGAAGGCAATATGGAGCAGTATCTGCTTTATCCATTTCTATTAAACAAAATCTGCGTTCTCCGTCCGTTTTGATTCATTTCTTGTGCGCCAAAAACAGGTCAACAACTGGCTGACTTTAATTTAATGTGTGTTCCACGTCTCAACAGACAAGCGAAAGTACCAGGCCCAGTCCAGTACTACAGCGGTTTTGTATGCATGTTCAACACTCTCATGCACACTACAATATTGAAAATGATTGATTCCAGTTCAGTGCTGTAAAAGTGATTCCTGAGAGGGGCAGGCACTTGTTCTAGAGAGCTGTTGTGAGTAATGCGTGTACTGTGAATCTGGCCATTGAGTATTTCAGCTGGCCGTTTGCTTGTATCCCCGTACTTCATCGTGGGTGTAATGAAGAATGTGTTTTTTTAAGGCAACAACACCAATTTAAGAGTAATCAATCAATCAATCAATTTTATTTTTATACAGCGCTTTTCACATGTTGCCATGTCACAAAGACGCTTTACATACA
>JAOYSI010009602.1:0-10818 GCA_025775065.1 Hiodon alosoides | reverse complement strand
AATCTATCACAGGCAGATCAGTGAGAATGTGCTAAAGACATTTAAATTATGTCAATCACAAAAGGATCCTATAGAAGTCTATGACTAAATAGGATATAGATTCTTTATAGAGACAATATCACATAAGTAAATTAAATGCTTAGGTTAACAAACTATAAGCTACCTAAAATTATGTTCCAAGAAGAAACAACAACAGAACAAACAGAAAAAGTCAGTAAATGCACCCCTGCCCTTGGTTGAATGGAACTGGTGAATGGAACTTTACAAATGTCTCCTAATGTGATCTCGTCGCAGAATCAGCAGTTACCACTTCAGTCGAAATTCCTGGTCTCACGGGCAGACATGACCTCAGGGCAGCCGAGCAGACACACACACGCGCACGCTTCTGAAACCGTCAACCAACAGTTTTAGCCCAAATCCACATGCAGTCATGATGCGTAATGCCCAGTTATCGCCACTCTAAACTCATTATTAGCTGGGTTAGCCGCTTACCAATTCAGGAATCAACCTGATGCATGGGGCAGAACTTCCTCTGCAGAAAGGCACAGATTAATTAACGTGCATTCAGAGCTTTTGGAACCATGTCTTTTTTGGCAGGGAAACATAACATCCCAACAGGACTGTGAAATCAGAAACCACCCTGGCTGCAGGACAGAGCCAGGGTTCCAGGGCAGCTAAAATAGGAGGAAGGGAGAAGGTGGCGCTCCTACTCTCCGTCTGCAGATTTATCTAAGGGGTTATTCAGTGTCAGGAAGCCAGATAAGCAGCAGAGATACGCACTACCGACGCTGCTTGTGCAACTCGGCGAAATACTGAATTCACGGCAGCTCTACGGCGCCATTCTGCACATAGTGCACCCTGCCTAGGACAGGCATTAAACTAACTGGGAACAGCCAACACCCCTGGATGTCAGCGCGCAGAGGGATGTTAAATGGAACTACAGTAAACCCACATGGGGAGACGTGGCTTTGCGAAGCAGTATATATCACTACATCATCACTTAATGTCAAGGATCACTCTTCACCAAACTTCAGCCCTTCACAGTATACCATTAAAACGGAGGCCCACGACCTGGTGTAGAGCCTTGTGTGGGGGCTGCGGTTCAACAGAAGGGAGAATACTCGGCCGTTTCTGAGCCAAAATCAGTTACAATGGCATGCGATTGTAGTGAGTAATCCGCGTAATGAAGACAGACTACTCTTAAATACTGACATGGGAAGGACAGCTGAGCTGTCACTACAGGATATGGAAAAAGCTCATAACAAACCAAAAAAAAAAAAACTTTTCCCCTTCTGGAGTGACGTTGGATCTCTGTCGTTCACAAATGAAAAACTAAATTAAAAAAATCCCAAATCCCAAACCAATTCAGACTGAAGAGGAGGCGTGGCCAGACTTGACCGCTTTCCTCTTATAGGTAGCTTCCAACCTCAAAATGAGTAACTTCCAGGGCATTTGGGTTGCAACAGGCAGTTTAATTACTGCGTCTAAATCACAGACAGGAAGTGACTGTCATGTGACGTCCATAACAGGGGCATGCTAGACATGTCATAACGATCCTACCTCCGCACAGCCCTGTAACCGCACTGTGAGCTTAGCGCGTATCTATGGCCCAGCGAGTGTAAAATAAGTAGCGTTTTGTAGCATGCAAAAGCACTTACCTGCATTAGGAGTTGCCCCCAGGGCAGTTATGACGCACGCCATCTTAGCCGTACCTCCAGGGTAGATCCTGGCTGTGTCAAGGTGGATGGAAACATTGAAAGCTGGACCTGTGGAGGGAGGGGGGACAGATAATAAAATAAAATAAAAATAAATACAAACATATCAGAGGTCAAAACCTTTAACCTTTGACCTGCTCATCCAGAGCTTAACCAACCAAGCAACGGACCATAACTTAACGGAACATAGAAATTAATGACGTTGATCCTTTAATCAGGAAAGGAAGCCGATAAGCCTATGATATACTTTGTAGTTAACTTGACTGGCACCACGGCGCCCTCTGATAAGCTCCAGGTCAGGCCCGCAGAGCAAAGCCCAGTTCCGCCCATCTCAGCCTCATGCTCCAGGCAAGCTCAGACACGTTTATGGACAGACAGGAATGCGAGCGTCCGTACTGAGCTGGAAGAATCTGCCCTGCGGGCGGATCGCTTCAGAGAAGGACAGAGGCTTCCTAGCACCGGGTCTCTCTGGGAAAATTGGGAGGGGTGACCCCGGGTAACCCATGGGGAGTCAGACGAGAAGGGAGGGAGCTGGACTTAAAGACACGGAAAGGGGCTAGGGGCTAGGGCTCTACCGCAGGCCCAACAATACACAACATGCAGGCCGATATCACATGACCCTACCCTGAACCGCCCTGGCCTGTAGCTCAGACGTTGACACATTGAGGACACGTTTCGTTACCTGATTCCGAGAAGGCGATCTGGACCTTGTTGGATTCTGCGCTCACGACTTTATTCCAGCTCTGGCTCATGTCGCGCGTCCAGGCGGCCACTTCGCAGCAGTAGAGCCCGCCGTCGGACACCTGCGCTCCGTAGAGGCGGAAGCGGAACTTCCCCGGCCCGGTCTTCTCCAGGACCACGCTGTCCAGCCGGTCCAGCTCGCTCCACTCCTCCAGCTTCACGGCGGAGTCCGGGCTCAGGGACACGATCTTCTGGGTCTTCCCCCCGGCCGCCCCCTCTCTGCGGACCAGAACCGAGTACCCGGGGTCCTGCAGGTTCTCTGCCTTCACATCGCAGCCCATCTCGAAGGTGGCGCCGGCCGAGGAGGCCTCCCGTAGAGCCACGGCCGTCACACCGAGCGTCGGGTCTGTGGGGGACAGGGTAGCGGTTACTGAGGCCGTGTTCAAACGGACCGAGCCAGCGTATCGTCAGACCGAGCGTCGGGTCTGTGGGGGACAGGGTAGCGGTTACTGAGGCCGTATTCATATGGACCGAGCCAGCGCGGAGGTTTCTCTCCTCATGTTGTGGCTAGCCCCCAAAAACAGCACATCGACAGTGACCTCCCGAACCCCAGCACCCCTCGGGTGAGATCCTTTACCCGTGTAATGCTCTCCCGCACCATTTGAGTAGCTGCCATTGTCTTACTTATCCAGGGTTGGGTTCAGTTAGCCAGGGCCAGGTTCAGTCAGCCAGGTTTAGGCCTGTAGCCTGTATAGGACCCATTGCTAGGATTATATTTAGTTACAGAGCTGATGGCTTTTCAGGGTTTGACAAGCTACATGTTAAACTCTATATTTATTCCAGCATCTTTGCACTCTGCACCATTGTTATTTTTTTTACTTTAACTTAAAATAAGAATAATATTAAAAATTTGTCTTGTTTGTTTTTTTTACAAATGGTCAAACGTTCTGTGCAATAGTCAAATGTTCTGTGCAAGTACATTGAGAGAAACAAATCACCGGAGACAAATTCCTTGTATGGGTACTCATAGACGGCCAACAAAGCAGATTGTGATTCTGAGTAAACTCTGAAAGCGTGATTGACAGAACTATAATGGATGGAGTGAAAAGTGACAAGACCTGAACTGGCAGCTGGAGAACCCATTGAATGGGTGAAGAAAAAACAGACTTATGGGCAAGGAGAACTGAAAGAAAAAACTTAGTCTTTCACTGGTGACTAAATGCGACTAAAACCGCACCGTGCAAATCAACAATGACCCCAGTTCAGCGAGGACAAAATGTTTAAATTGCTTCATAGGAACATGATCGGTTCGAGGTCAAGACACGTCTAATTCACTGTTAATGCAGTTAGCGAACAAGTCCCTACAGTTGTGCCGGGGAACACCACGGAAAGCAGAAAGTGGGTCTGTACTGCACTCCGCTTGGCTGCGCCTTCCATATCTAGACCCTGACAAAAGAGAGATTGTAGGGGCCATGAGATGATGTCAAGTGGCCCAAAAATACATCTTTGGCTCTTCGCAAAGCGGAACAGAAACCCACCATGACGTTCTCATACACTGAGCTCTCCATACAGAGCATTTAAGGGCATTGGATGTTTTCGATTCCATTCCTGAAGCAGTTTAATAAAAGAATGTCAATGTCAAGGGCTCCTTGAGCAAACACTGCCCCGCCCCAGCCTCTACTAGGCAGGAAGGTGAAGAGTTTGAGTCAGAGAGAACAGGGAAATGACACATGACACTGCAGACAAGGTGGGACAAGAACTCTGGCCCTTCATTCCCATTTTCCTCCTAGCCTCATTTAAAATCCAATGGTTAGGGTGAAAGATGGGGATAAATGCCAACTCTGCTAAACGAGTCCTTTGTTCGGATGAAGATTTAAACATACATTTGACTGAATAAAGACTCCGGGTGGACAGCTATAGATGATAAAAAAAAAACAAAAAAAAAAACTCACTTTTGAATGACCAGTGAAGCTCAAAGCTGCCAGATTGGGCCACCTTACTCTCCGTCCATCCCCCGTCCCGGGTGGGAGTCCAGGCGGACACTTTGCAGATGTACAAGCCCGTGTCCGAGTCCAGGGTCTGGAGGAAGCGCATGCGGAAGGTGTCGGCGCCTTGGTCCCGGGACAGGACCACCATGCCCTTCTTGAAGCGCTGCCGGTACGCCTCTCCCGGCACCAGGCCTCCGTGCATGTCCAGCACGGCGATGACCCGCGTGGCCACTGGCGAGTCGCCGGGCGTGGCCTCTGTGTACACCCAGGACACGGCCAGGCGTCCGGTCCCAAGGCCCGTCACGTTGGTCACACCACACTCCAGCTCCGTGGGGTCGCCAGAAAACTGAGGGACTACAGGGCCGCTCAGGGCAATCCTAAATTCTGGGTCTGAAAGAGAAAAGGGGGTGACAACACTTATACAACAACGCACACAGACACACAGCTTCAACTTTAAACACTTTCTGTACACAACACAGGAGGCTGAAAGTGATTTAGAGACACCCCTGCACATCCTCTGTGATGTTCTACATTACACGCAATGCAATAATACATCATTACAGAACAGCAAATACCATGATAAAATACAGGAATTAGAAGCATAGTTCAGTTCCAGTACGTAGCTTATCAACACTAGAAGTCAGCAATTCATAGTGGATGTGACTGGTTGTGGGCTCTTTTCAAGACTATCCAATTCCTGTTGAGCCTGGTCGAGTTGCTGGTCCAATTACCCACAATGCACCAGATAAGTCCGACTAAGACATGTGCACTCACCAGAGGGTATATGGAGCTGTTCAATGAAGCCCAAACCTCAGCATGACCATCCCCACTCCAAACCATCCCTTTAATTCTCCAGGACATGCCCCGCCTACCGCTGCCACTCACACCGCCAAATTTGCATATACACACACACACACACTTCTATCACTATAACGGAATCAGAACAACCAGTTAAACAGCTGGCATCAGACACAGGTACCAAAGGCTTCACAAGACAATTATATTGCCAACGTCACAAAATATTTTGATTAAACATGCATTTATAGATGTTGAGACTTCGCACCAGAGCCAGCTTGCATGACTCACTATTGTGAGCTGTAGATTTGGCCCGCTCGGAGACGTTTGGCCCATGACAGACCCTTGTTCACTTGGAGCAGTCATGTGCAGGCACCATCTGCTGCATGCTGGGAAAACCACGCTCGCTTCCTGCGTGCTTTTTCCAGTAGCGCTCACAAAGCCCTGACCACACTCTGAGACAACCCAGATGACCATCGCCATCTAAGCGCTTTCAGATGGCCGCGCTGATTTCTCGCTAACGGCACCGGATCGCGCTACAAAGAGGCTGAGACGGTGGGTAGCTGGAGAAACAGGATTCCGGCAATAAGGACAATTTGGTGTGACGCAGTCTGTGAGGCGTGGCCCCAAATACCTGCCAGTTATGGTCTTATGGGTCGTAAATGCAAATCGGCTTACAGGAAGCACGTTTAACTGATCAAACAGAAGGCCAGAAGTACTGAAGGACATGGAGGGCAGAACATATTTCAATATATTTAAAACTGTACATACAAGTCTATCAAGAGCATAATAAAAGAGAATGTTACCACAGAAACAATGAAAAGAGTGGCCTGTTGGTACAGAATCGCTCTGTCGGGACAAAGCAGGAATTTGAACTTAAGTAAGTCAAAGTCTATGCTGCTGTGGTCTGAACAGAGTGTCCCAAGACAGGGGGGGAAGGCAAATAACCCAGTGGGGATTTCCGTAACCATAAAGCCGGCACTTAAGATATCGGGGTTCAACTTTGGGTCACTTTTTGTCTCAGATTTGTCCCCTCCAGTGACAAACACTAAGAATGACATCACACATAATTAGATTAAGGACTGGCAGCATATCGGAGCGTTCATAAATCGGAGCATTCGACCAAAGCCCAGCAGCAACAAGAACAGCCAGCGCGTCTAAAGGACTAAAGTAGACTCATGAATATGTAGCCAACGCTCAGAACAGACAGAGTTGGCAGAACAAAGAGCCCAGCTCAGCCCGGCTCTGCAGATAAGTGAGGTAGGATAAAGCCCTCCTGTAGCGTAGAGACGAGGAACCCTCTAGTCTGGGGCAGGGGTTCCCAGTTTGGGCTTTTTCTTTACCCTCTCCACTTCCTGAACAATGCGGGCGGTCATGGTCATGGTCACGGAGCCACCCCCGGTGAACCGGTGTGGTCTGCTAACGGGACTGTGTGCTTAATGGTCCAGGCGAGACACTTACGCGTGGTTCTAACTGCGATAAGTTCACTTATGACTCACGGTTCATGGTTCAGCTCCGAAACTCCGCTAAAACTCTTGGCCAAAGCAAACACACTGAAACAGGGTACGCATATCTCAGGTCGGCTGCAGCCAGAAAACAGAACAAAGACCCATGCAGATGGATGGGGAATCCACGGAACAGTGGGTCACACTAAAACTTCCCTTATAAAGCGATAACAGTGAGGAGCTGCTGGGTCCTAAAGCACACAGGTTTGTCTCAGAGGTGGGCAGATCCAGATATGGGCTCAGTATCACTCTTTGTGCGCTAGAGGGGATTGCACTCACCTATTTGGGTCACCTTAACCTCGACAGGATTGGGGGTAATCTCCGCTGCCTGGTACCAACCCGAGCCCGTCTGATGTATCCAAGCACGCACCCTGCAGGAGTAGAATCCCGAACTGGACCGGTCCACATCCTGCAGCAGCAGCCTGAAGCGGCCTACGTCGACCCGGCTGAGCCTGACGAGGTCTGACCCGTTCGTTGACACTAGCCCGTCCCGGCTCACGTGGGCCAGGACACGGCCGTCTTTCGGGACGCCGTCGCTGGTGGGGCTGACAAACCACGTGACCTCCAGGGCAAGCGAGCCGTGGTTGCCACTGGCGACGAGACACGTCAGGTGGACGTCGTCGCCCTCACTCACAGAAGTGTTATTTTCCACCGAGCCCCTGAGAGAGGCAGCTGAAACACCAATAAAGTGTTAGTGTCATAATGAGCCATCACAACCATAAACAGGGATTTGGACTTGAGTGGACAGCGCGCCAAGCCCTGACTGTAACAGCAGTCAGATGGAAAGGCAGACTGTAGTAACAGCAGATAATGCCATGAATTCCAGCTCAAGCAGCTCAAACATTTATTGTTTTTAATGACTGCAATTCTATAACCGCAATATAAAAATTGAATGCATGCAAAACAGTCATTCCATTCATTTTATTTGTCTCCGAACAGGGCAACGGCATGCAACCACAGCAGCTCAAGGTGATTGAGATCAGCCACTCACCGACGGGCGTCACCGCCACCCCGCCTATCTCTGCGCTCTTCTCCACGATATTCTGCCAGTCCCCGCCCACCTCCAGCGTCCACTCCCGGGCCGTGCACAGGTACGAGCCGTTGTCGGTGGGCGTGGCCTCGGGCAGCACCAGGCCATAGAGGCCTCCCTCCAACGTGTCCAGGCGCAGGCCCCGCCCGGCGTAACCGGGCCCCGCCTTCTTCACGTCGCCGGGGCCGAAGGTCAGGACCTCCTCGGGCGCGGAGGACGGCCCGCGCTTGACGGACCAGGTGATGGACACGCCGGTACATTCCGCCAAGCTCCGGGAGATGTTGCAGCGGAGCTCCAGGGGGTTACCCTCCAGGACCAGGGCGGGGGCGGGGACCGGCACCACCTTCAGGCTGTCTCCGATCACTGCCATGGCCAAGCAAAAGACACAAACATGAGTTTCAGATAAGAACTGACTTCCAGAGGTTGTTGACACAACAATTATTGTTAAACCTGGTGTATTTAAGTATTAAATAGCAAAAATAGCAGGATACGCAACACAGTGATTAGCAGTTTATGTAAATCACAATTAGCAAATTTCAGTGATACTCTTGACTAATGCGCCTGGCAAACGTACATGACTCTGCTTTCACACAAGCATAAAAAGTCCACATTTGCTAGGAACACAGCCCAGGCTAACCAAACACAGGCTTTTCTCAGACTCCTATGCACCTCACCATACACGTCTCATAGGTAGCGTAGCGCAAGTGGAAACATTCAGAACCCCAACACCCTCCCCCCCCCCGTAAACACGCAGAACTAAGCCTGACGATATTCGTTCGTACAATGTGATAGTTTGCGGTTTCAGGAGCAACACCCAAGGATTTGCCTGGATCAATTTTTCCAGTGGTTAAAAACTGTTTTTTCTAGTAAGAATATTCTATTAAAGATGTACAGTAAAGCACTTCTGGCCAATTACACACAAACGTACGTAGGCCTCTAAGGGAACCGTCCCGTTAAGAGATTCAACTTTTCACAACACCAGGGACTGTGTTATGCAACCTGCAAATGTCCCAAAGTGTGATCCCCTCCAAAGCAACTTCCTTTTCAGGTGCACAGAGATTCAAATGAGTGCAGAGCACAAATCCCCTTTTTCAGTAACAACGGCAGAGGCGTACCTGGTCGGACCAGTTTTTGCATTAAAAATATGCTCATAAAATACAGGTCAGTCTAAAATACAGGGAAATCTCACATCTTGCAGTGTGATAACGTAGTCAGCGCCTTGGTTCTATCACATCTATCAAATCTCACGTCTTGGTTCCCCATTTAGAGCAGAAAACAAAATACAAGACCACAGCAGCAGGTCATTAATTTAGCTCCGCCCCTGAAAAATACCCAGCACAACTTCCATTTCCCCATTAAGTGAAGTACAGCCCAGCACTGCTTTGCAGTAGTCCATGAGCGGTAAACCCTGCAAAAGAGCCGCAGTGTCTGCAGGGCACTTTCTGCTTGGCATTTTAACCCTTTCACTCAACCCATCACTTCTAACGCAAATGACCTCCCCACACTTTCCGGGTGTCGCTCAGATGCTAATTGACGGGTAGTTGGAAGGCGTGCAGACACACCAACTCTCTTGGGCCCCAGAGATGGCCCGGGCCAGACCTGACACACACAGTGCCTTGTAAAACCGGGCTTTTGGTCTGATCTGACCCGAGCTGAGTGGCTAGTGAGGGGCAGGCCCACCTTTGAGTTGCACGTTGGACTCGTAGTTTCCCACGACGGAGGAGTCGGTGCTCGGGGTGAAGCAGAAGTAGACGCCGCTGTCCGCCGCCTTCGCCTTCTTAAAGACCAGTTCCACGGCGTCGCCCGCCAGCCTGTTCAGGGAGATGTCACCGCTGGCGATGCGGTCCTGGAATCGCTGGTCAGAGTAACCCCGGTCGAAGGTGGAGACGATCTGGTAGGGCTTGCCTCCCTGGACCACCCTCCACTCAAAGTCCTGCTCCTGTGGGCCCTCGTAGTCTGATACCTCGCACTTCACGGTCACCCTCTGCCCCGTCACGCGGACTAGGGGACCCTCTGGGAGAGTCACCACTCTGGCCTGCGACGACGCTGCAATAGAATCACAACAGTGGGAATGATTGTGTGCAATTCCTACATGTTCCTCTACGTCAAAACATCTACCCTTGAAAATCAGAGCGTTTCACGCTTCCCTCGTTTTTAAATCTGAAAGACACGGACTTGCTGGGCTCTTCATCAGCACACATGTCCGCAATCGCCGAACCCCAATCCCGCAACCGGCGTACCCCAATCCCGCAACCGCCGACCCCCAATCACCGACCCCCCCAATCCCGCAACCGCCGACCCCCAATCACCGACCCCCCCAATCCCGCAACCGCCGACCCCCCAATCCCGATCCTGGAAGGTCACAGTGTCAGCAGTGATAATCAATCCTGGTAAAGTTAAAACACTTAAATAAAATTAAGAAGGAAAAATAACAGTTTAAGGCAGAAGATTCTAGACGGCCATAAAAGGAGTGTTGAAGCTTGGTAGAAAGCAGCAACAAGCAGAAGAAAACTAGTCAGAGTACTGGAACAGGAACCGAAAACAAGAGACGGCTTGCCTGAACCAACAAAGCGCGTGACACCTGTCACGGAGTAGAGGTTGGGCATTACGACACCATCGGATAAACCCCTGAGGCAGTCCCAGCATTAGGACGGCCTCTGATCATTTAATACAACCAAACTCCCCATGGCAAATTCATCTAAATAAGTCTGCTTTAAAAACGGAATTAAACAGGGAAAACTTGCCATTTCCATACAAAACTTAAACTCCAAAAGGAATTGGCCCCTACGAACCCTTCACGGGGGGAGATTCCCATCGCACTGCGAAAAATCACAACCAGCGCCTTACATAATCTTTTTACGCAAGCCTCCTGAGAAAGTGACAGGAGGAATACCTATATATGTCACTGAGTGTCAATGAGCTCCTGTATAAACAAATGAAATTTAAATTAAACAGCTGCATGGACAGGCGCATAAATATTTAACAAACACCACAGACTTTAACTGGCAGGACTCGTCACAGCGGGGGGGGGCGGCCGGGGGGGGGGGGGGGGGCGGGGGGGGGGGGCGGGGGGGGGGGGGGGGGGGGGGGGGGGGGGGGGGGGG
>JAOYSI010009601.1:0-10819 GCA_025775065.1 Hiodon alosoides | reverse complement strand
AGAGAGCTTCAGCAGTGTGACACATCGAGTACAGAGAGAGCTTCACCAGTGTGTGACACATCGAGTACAGAGAGAGCATAATCAACTTTCTCTACGCGTAACAATCACATCAGTCAGCTTGGCCAGCCGACAACACATCGATCAGCTCCATCAGTTCCAGCTTCACGCAGACTGATGGGTCTAACAGTCATAACTTAACCCCCGCACACTTCGGTTGCCTTCGCCCTAACATCGTAGCTTTTACCTTCTCAAGTTCCATCAAAAAGCTGTCCAAGGTCTCGTCAGAGAGTTTCCCCACTTCAAACATGGTGACAGCATGGCTCTTCAAGTTCTGAAACAGGCAAATCAATGGTAATATAATAAGAAATAAATACGTATTTCAGAATTGCAATCACATAGCAGACACATTAGCTAATTTTTCATATAAATGCAATCTTATTAATAATAAACAAATTATAAAGAAATCAAATATCAAGTATTTTATCTGCCTCTAGCAGACGAGAGAAAAATATTTCATGTGAGAGATGCAATATGCGTACATTATCAGTAAAGTTGCTCATTTCGACAGGGCTTTTACTGTGAACACAGAACAACACGTCCGCGCTAGCACTCCCGCGGCGGCTGTTTAATTTCTCCCCACCGCTTAACAGCGACGCCCACGCGAGCGGCGCGGGGCCCGCGACACCTACCGGCGACAGGTTCCCCATCATCAGGAAAGCGGTGAGCGTGGAGTCGAACAGGAAGGCGATCCTCTTGGTGGGACCGGCGGGGATACTCAGGCTGCTCACGCTAGCGTTGTCTGAGTCGGGGGGAGAAACGCAGCACGCCCGTCTCAGAGCCAGTCGGCCCAAAACCGCTGAAGCTCAACTCGCAACACGCGGCTCTGCCTCAATGTGGACCGGACTTTTTAAAATGGTTGCGTAGCACGCCATGTGATAATGTAATCGGGCCCCAGAAGAGGTAGACGCAAACTGCAGGGGGCGCCAAGTCACGGGCTAACACAGTCTCGTGACTCCCATAACTGTTAACAAAAGGGTTAACCCCCACCTGCTTGAGTGTCTTGAACAATAAAATCATTTGTGCTTCAAACATTTATAGAAAATAACAGGGGATAACTGGTGCAGGACCTGACAGGTATTTTAGCAGCTAGAGACTATTTCACGTGAAATTACTGGTCCGGTCCTTTTAGGTGACAATGTCAGATGAGATAATGGACACAGAATCACTGTCATTTGAAAGAAATGAAAATCATCAAAAACATTGGCATAAAATGAAAGCACACTGCTGAAATTGAACACGACTTCACAGCCCGAGTCTGGAAGGGGGTGTCCCTGCGGGAGGGGTGCGTTCTCACCCTGGTCCTCCAGGCTGGTGGTGTCGGTGTCAGTGGCAGAAGAACCGCCCTCCATCACGGGGCTGCCTCCCTCCCACGAGAGCAGCATCTTCTGGGGGTCCATGGTGCTCCTGTCAGAGGGGTACGAGCATCAGGCAGCGTTTAAAACCGGGAAGCTACGCTCCTTCACGCGCTCCTTAGGTCACTTTGCTACCCCAGGGCGTCTGAAAAACGCTTGTTCATAGAAGCCAATTCCCCTCCCGCGTTTGTGTCAACGAGCATTTACCCAGCTACCCCATACTCCACACACGTTTGCACCGTCACCATTGCGCCACGGTGTCGCCATGCTACTCTGTTGATGACACACCGGTGTCATGCTGTCCCGTTAATGGGAAAACCAAGCGCCGTTTCTCTCAGACGATCTCGCTTAGTTCATGCGTACTTCCTTTCGGTCATCAGTAAAGGAAATGGAAGGACCTGCAGTTTTCCTGCTGTTCTTGATCGACTGTCAACATTACAAAATACAGCATCATTAACTTACCGGACCATTGTTATCACCTAAAGTGAAGCATTAATAAAATAATATAAATATATTAAAATATATATTTTCCAGCGTAACGCAGGGCACAGAAAAGCTCCTGTGTTGAAAGGAAGAGAACGACTTTAGATCTCCCTTCAGAGCAAATTTACGATTTATGTTAGGATGAAGTGTTTTCATTTCATTTCAAGTTTAACGGGCTTTTGGCTGTACAGACGTGGGACTCCACCAGTCATTTAACAGTAGAAGAATAATTCCTCCGGGCGCAGCATTGTAAAACCCCAAAACGATTCCAGGAACTGAACTATGCGGTTTCCGAAAAACGCGGCGAACCAGCGCGCACCTCGACAAGCATTTCGGGTCAGAGAAACGACTGGGAAAGCCGATATTTTGAGCACGTACTTGAGTCTATTGATGCACGGCGCGCTTCTCCAGCTGGGATGGAGCTGATCTTGGCTGAACACCTGACCCTTCTTCAGGGCAAAGCCCAGGCGACAGTACATGGACACGGCGTTCTGAAGGAGAAGGGCAGAGCTGTGACCTGTCATCATCATCATCATCATCATCATCATCATTGACCAATGTCATCTTCTTCGTCCAATGCAGTCCCTAGTATACAGGACTAAAGGCGGCTTCATCATTCAGTGTGTCTATTGTTCCTTTCATTTAACACACCTCCATTGTAAATTTAGTGTAATCTCCATTGATCTCTCACAAACACACACACACACACACACACACACACACACCAAATACATAAAATGTATAACAGCAAAAAATGTAAACCTTAAGAAGGCCTTTTTTTTTTTATATATATATATAAAAATCTGCTAGATAAATACTGAAATGCATACCTTCACCAAACCCAAGTCGATTTCCAGCACGTTCGCAAGCTGAAATGGAAAAAAAGTGAAAGTGGGTCTGAATCAGAATGAAATGTGCCGGTAAGACAAACAAAACAACCAATGATAAAATCCAAAAACAAGAACAAAAAAAAGCATACAAACACACAAGGTGCAGGGCCCTACCTCAGACACATTGGTCTGCTCGTCAATGGACACAAATATCTTATACAGAAGCGTTTCAAAATAATCTCCCTGGACCCTGTTCATCACGAAACCCTCCAGCGGTGGTACTGGAAACAGGTAAAAAATGAAAAGGTGGTCAGGGGAAAAGAACCTGGGGTTCCAGGCCTGGTAGGTTTATGGCTGATATGGTCTAAGAATGTTCCCTTTACACACACACACACACACAAACACACAGACACAACATGAACGTCAACCCATCCCATTATCTTCCCCAAACCGGCAGTGACCACTTGGGTTAGAGAGAGCACACAGAGCGGCACAAATAAACACACTTAGTGATGCCAGTAATGGTACAATTCAACTAACTATAGGAAACCATAACGTGAAAAAATATCAGCAGAGAGAAACGGGTGTGGTTTAGTCAGAATCTCTCGACAAAAATGTACGCCCGCTTCTTCAAAAATTCAAAAACGTTTTATTCTAAAGAACTCACCCGAAATGCAGCTGTCATCGGATATGGGGACATCTAGATATATGTAACCTCGGTTGTACAAACCTTTAAAGAGGAAAGAATAGTAATCACCATTTTATTTACACACACACACACACACACACACACACACAGAATCACAGTGCATTATCGTACCCATTTTAAAGTCCAGGAGCCTACAAAAGGCACCACACCCACCCAAGAGGAACATTAATATGACAAACTGGAGACGTGAAAACCTGTACTTCGTCTATAGGGGGTAGGTAATCGGGCAAGCAGGGACTATGGTAAAACCTCAGATCGGGAATCGGGTCCCAAAACCTGGACCCCATGAAGAGGCCCACTAGAGGTGGAGTCATCTTCCAGTCAAACAGAAATCCACAACAGACTGACCTCAACACGCTTCAGTGCTCCAGAGGAAAAAACCCTGCCGAATCAGTTCAAAAATGTATCGACAGTATCTACTGCTTCTGGCTACGATGTGCCAACAACCTCCAATCCCACAAACCACAGATAAGTGCGCCAGAGAGCTCAATCAATTAACAGCACACACTGAGGGAGAAAATGTATCAGACTGGAATTATTTTTTTCTGGGAGATGAGTGGGAGAGAGAGAGGGGTATTAAACTGCACGCCTCTTTTCATGCTAAAGATCTGAGCGCCTGACACAAAACTCCCTGACAGCGTGTCTCAAACCTACATGAGAAGCGCCGTGTAGCTCACCGCTCCTTCTGACTGCAATTAGAAAAGTGAGAACAGACAAGCGGCAGGAATCCGTGACTGGGAACGGCTAAATACAACGGAGTATTCTTCCTTAAAGGGCAGACGGAGTTCTATCCTGAGGATAAGATTCTGGATTCAGCCCCAGAACGCTCTCTTTTAGCACCCAGGAAAACATGTGGCGTTTTAAAAGAAAGCCTTCACGGCCATGCAGAAACACCGGAGCACCATTAAAAACCTGATACCCGCCTGCACAGCCACCTGTCATGTGTTTGTGCTTCAGGAGGGGCTGTAGCAAGAATTAATAAACCACGACTTAAAGAATGAAAAGTCTGTCAAAGTTCTTTAAAAAGAAGAAACGATAATCGTTTGACGCTAGGATAATGAAAACGGCGGTGTGATCAGCTATGACCATAAGACCTGCAATCTGCAACACCAGTTCCCACACCATAACCAAACCACAAGAGCGCCGGCAGCACCAATGACACCGGAGCCGTCGGTGAAGAGAGATCCGGTGGGACGGGGGGGCCCGAGAGGCGTCACTCACTCAGCACCACGTTGTACTCAATGGAACCGGCCAGCTGAGGGCCCGCGTCGATCATCTTGTCAATGGCCTTCCTCTCGGCTGCGGTGCAGATCTGAGACCCACAGCACAGCAACGTTCAGGGAGATTTTTTAAATCACTTCCACACAAAGAGTTCATTTTGGCATGCGTGGCGGCACAGCTGCAGAACAGAACGATACGGGGCAGCCCCGTTGGGTGCGGAGGAGTCACGTCATACACCCGCTCTTCTCACCCTGATGTCGTCTTCGGTGATGTAGCCACTCTGCGCCACCCACCACGGCTCCACCGAGATCTCGACGGGCTTCGCCGGCAAAAGGTCCCGGGCCGTTTTCCGGCGGAAAAATTTCTGTGGGAAGACAAACGCTGTTGGCTGAACTGACTGACATTTAGCAAAGGCTTTAAGTTCTTAAATAAAGAAATCTTTTAAAATAAAGAACATTTCGTGAAATAAAAATAAATACATTTACATATAAAACTCTGCATAGTGTGCAAGATATGCCCGTTTTTATAAAACTGATATTGCAGTAAAAAAAATCGGTAAAATACTGCGTAGAGTATGCAAGACATGCCCGTTTTTTATTAAAAATGATGCTGCAGTGTCCGTAAAAAGTTTTAAAAACGTGACGCGTTCCTTACTTTGGACGACCTGCACTGGTTCATCAGGTCGATGTACTGGTTCCTCCCAATTCCGAGCAGGCGGAGACCTGTGGCGCGGCAGTGGCACACATGTTACACAGACGCTTCATTGAGTATCCCAAGCTGCGAGCGTGGACCCACCGACAACGACAAGCAAAGACAACGGCGACCAGCATCGAGGTCTCGCGCCCTACTGTGAAATCAAAGTCCGTAGGATAATGGTTTTCGCTGATCGCAGAGCAATCCTTAATCAACGGCCTTCAGCGGTAATAGAAAACATCCGGCAAAGGGGAAAGGATAACTTTCCAACCAGGGAGAAAGTAAATGACTCATCCCACCCCTCCCCTCCCTCCTCCCACCTAAGGAACACCACCAGCCTATGAGTGATCAGGGACAGGGTGAGGGACAGGAGCTCGGCTGGTGACGATTTGCCCGTTTACCGGCAGGGGGCGGGGTAACTGCCTCGGCCTGCTGCAAATCCCTCAGACAGAGTTCACTGGGCAGCAGGGGTACCCCCTAAGGATACGAAGATTAGAACCAGGGAGGGGGGCCTTCCGCTTTCTTCAAGCCCTCGCGGACACGCTACATCTGACAAACAGATGAGCGGCCCCTGCCGGGCCTATCTAATTAGACGGGAAGCCGAGGCTAATAAACCTGATGGAAGAAGCTCTCTGCCAGCGATCTTCAGCCCTTACACTCCGCATTCCCAGATTAGTAGCGCAGCAGCAACAGCAGCAGCAGACCTCTCATCCACAGTTAAACCCCGCCCCAAAGAAAGCAAGCCCAAAACAAGAGAGTACTCACAGTCGGCAGCGGTGAAGTTGGGAAGGGAGTCGTAACTCTTCTCACTGTTCATGATGTCCTGGCAGGGGAAACCGAAAAAAAACACAGGCCACCAATGAGGACCGCGCCTCCGGAACGAACGCTAAAACGCTAAAACCGTCAAACAGATGTGTCTAGGCCCAACTTACGCTACAACACAATCTATGTTTGTGTGCGCGTGTGCGTGAAACTGATATGGTTTCTTAAATTTCAGGTCCGCGGAATAACAACAAAACCGCACAAATGATAGCACTAGAATTAGGACAGGTAATGCATTTATTTATGACAACTATGAAATATTATGCTCATGAGTCATCCATACGTTAACCAACATTACCTTAAAAAACATCGCAAAAATTGCCGGCCATAATTGCTGAAGTGACTCATTCACAGAGTTCCTACAGCTGCACGCATCAGGTGACGTGCAGATTTTAACTCTCTATAGCCCAGAATTACTCTACAACAGTCCTATAGGTTGGACATTTCCTTTGGTAATAGGTTGCTGCAGAACTTTGATACTACACAATAGTAGGTCTTTCATTCCAGTCTTCTTGCCTCCTGCCTCTTTCTGACATTACTGGGTCTCTCGTGTTTCGCTCCGTGCTGGACAAAAAATCTCCCGGCTCCACGTCGTCATACGGCTCACCACAGGTATACAATGTAATGCAACGTCGTGACCGTGTCAGGTGTGTTTCCGTGACGCTAACCCTAACCCCCCAAAAAAAGCACTGCATCGTCTAGATAAATACAAGCTCTGACAAACATCCAATCACGGAGAAGAGTAGCGTCACACTGTGTGATTGTATACATTCATTGTTGCCGCACGGAATACACAGCTGCTCTCAGGGTACTGCGTTGTCATACGAGGGCCGACAAAATTCAGTAGTAGCCCTTGGAACTTGGAACGGCTTTCAGCAGCCCAGCATCCAAAGGGGCTATTATAACACACTTCACCCATTGAAGATGATTAATTCCACGGCCGGCACACAGAGGCGCCTGATTAAAGAATTATCCAGGCTATAAGCAAACACAGAATACAGTAAAGTGTCCGTTCAAAAATGCAATGAGCTATTATTTAGAGTAAATGGTCCATTTAAAAGTACATAAAATGGTGACAACAGAGAAACCAAATTAAATTTGGCCATGATCATAATGATGCTGAAAACCAACTGGTCCTAATTCCCATTTGCAGGCAGAATTGGCCACGTCTTTCACACAGCATCTCCCTGCTGCGTTGCTTTCCCCGGACTGCACACCTAAAGCATCTCCCTGCAGCTGCGCATTTTCCCCTGACTGCGCACCTAAAGCATCTCCCTGCAGCGTTGCTTTCCCCTGACTGCGCACCTAAAGCATTTCCCAGCAGCTGCGCATTTTCCCCTGACTGCGCACCTAAAGTATCTCCCTGCAGCGTTGCTTTCCCCTGACTGCGCACCTAAAGCATCTCCCAGCAGCTGCGCATTTTCCCCTGACTGCGCACCTAAAGCATCTCCCAGCAGCTGCGCATTTTCCCCTGACTGCGCACCTAAAGCATCTCCCAGCAGCTGCGCATTTTCCCTTGACTGCACAGAAAAAGCATCTCCCTGCAGCTGTGCTTTTTCCTGACTGCACAGCAAAAGCATCGCCCTGCAGCTGCGCTTTCTCCTGACTGCACAGCAAAAGCATCGCCCTGCAGCTCTGCTTTTTCCTGACTGCACAGCAAAAGCATCGCCCTGCAGCTCTGCTTTTTCCTGACTGCACAGCAAAAGCATCTCCCTGCAGCTGCGCTTTCTCCTTACTGCGCCTCTGTAATCCTTGCTGCACGAATAATAGCAAATGCAATGTGCACGTGAGCGCGTAAGCTGGAGCAGCTAAACACCAACCTGTTCTGAGCGCCAATGTGCACGTGGTTTTTCACCCCCAATTTGCAAAGAGCTAAAACATAAAGCAGCAAATTAAAATGTACAAGTACTATTAAATATTAGCGGCTTAAAAGCAGAATAGCAGCAATCTTGTGGCCCGCTCTGTATAACTGGAAGAATGCTAAAGCATTGAACACACTGAAAACGACTGAGGTGAGATAATAATCTCTACACATTCTAACCTGCACATATTTTGACGTTTTCCTTTATGTTCATTCTGACCGCAGCGGTAAGATAAAATATCCCCCTTGCAGCTTAGTAAAGCGCCACACATGACAATCTGCAGAATTCCTGGGCTCTGACTCTGCCACAGATGTGCCCATGAACAGCTCAAGCAGATGCCTCGAGGAGCGGAGAGCGATCTAAAAAAATAAAAAACCAACTCGTTTTTTCAAGGGCAAGCGCACCAGGGCCCCAACTCACATCGGTGCCGTAGACCACGCAAACACTGAACTAGTCTCATTATCAACTCGCCGCCACTTCTGTGGAAAAAATCTAGCTCGTATTCTACAGTCCGCTGTAGACATGAAGCAGCGGCAAACATCCCAGATGCAACCCCCCCACCCCCCAGAAACAAACGAGGGTGGCGTACCTCCATGATCCCTATGTAGTAGGAGAAGGGGGTGACCCGCAGACCCTTCACCATTATATCAGACAGGTGGTAGGGGTAGAGCATGAGGTGGTCTCGGCTGTATCTCAGCAGCTCCTCGTAGTACTTCCGCTCGTCCTTCTTCACGTGCCTGACTGCGCAGTCGGGGAGGAGAAGACAGTGCTTGGCATCGCGGTAAAGACGGTACACAGTCAGTGCGGACTCACGGGTTACTGACTGCGCAGTCGGGGAGGAGAAGACAGTGCTTGGCATCGCGGTAAAGACGGTACACAGTCAGTGCGGACTCACGGGTTACTGACTGCGCAGTCGGGGAGGAGAAGACAGTGCTTGGCATCGCGGTAAAGATGGTACACAGTCAGTGCGGACTCGCGGGTTATGCATCAACCAAAGCCAAATGATGATATACCAGTAGGGAGCTATGTGCCAATAGATAAACCATGACCAATGGTTTATCCATGAATGGGATAATGAAGAATGATGTGGATGGTTATGTGAAAAAAGAATAGCGATACCGCATACACTTTAAACCATATACACTTTTCCAAATACATTTTTGACATATTCTCCCTACTTTTTCATAATTCCCTGACTTCAGTAGGAAGCTATGTGCCAATAGCATAGTGGTTAAAATCAAGTCAGGTTCAAATCCCAGCAGTGGTCTCCTTGGGCCAGATAGTCAACCTGAACTGCTTCAGTAAATATTGATCGGTATAAAAGTAGGTCATACACACATAGCTGATAGCTGTGGTATAATTTCGGGAAAACCGTCTGCTGACCAATTAATTAGCAAAATAACATGGCAAACATTCCTGCCAATGTGTTGCCATATTTATTGCATTACCATGGACCAGTGTGGCGTTGAATCTCCAGAGTTGCTCTGAAAAGTAATTATTTAGAACTACATCCAGTACTGCATTGTAAAAAAAAATTTAATAGGGCAAACATTATCAGGCATTTTTAAAAATGTGTTTCAAAAACAGTCTGACAAAGTTAAAGCCGTTTTGGAAGAGCGTACTGGAGATATTCAGACTACTTTAGGATTAAAAATAACCTAGACGGTCCTCATTAATTCTCAATCATGTTCTCATACAATGTTATACTTCTTTTCTGCATGCTTACTACGATGGAAACATAATTTTTGACAGAGATTAAAATGGGTTGTAGATTCATCATAACCGCAGTCAAGATTTGTCTTGGTAAATCGGTTTCATGCTGTAGTTCTTTACAACCTAGGCTAAGTGACATACCGGTGCAGCGCACTAACCTAGGTTATTGCGGAATCGTAGCTGATTCCGGATACTGTAGAGCAGAACGTGTTTCTCATATTCACGTTGCGAGTTTCCCAAGCCCTAAAATACAAACAGATAGAGGAAAGAGATAGTTTATTTTCAAGGGGCTGTCAGTCTTGGTCCAGAATTGTTGTGGTGTAGATAGCTAACGTGCTTACAGCTACGCTACCTGGTTTAACACCGTGGAGCTAGCATCGGTTCTGAACAAACGGTGAATATAATTAAAACAAAAATATCCCTCTTAAATTGACATCAATGCGCATCCTCATCACAGTGTATATTGCAGTAGCAGTTATTTAACCATCTATGAGGCGAATCGTGAACTGATTAGCTATCTGGCTAGCGAGCAACCGAGGCGCTAAAGCACAGTTCGTGAAAATAACCAAGCGGGGGTGGGGGGCAGCAAAGGAATCTGGCGTTATGGCTCTCTAATGAATGACAGTCTTTAGAATTAACAAAACGGATAACCCGCTCTCAAGACCGAAAGTCTAGTGCGGTTTAACATAAATACTAGATAGCTACACCTTTGACAGGAGAGGCCAAGGAACATAACCTATGGCTGATTGGTCGCATACTGTACCTGTTTGACATTTGCAGGCAGCTTGTTCCATGGGTAATTCTGTCTGATGTGAAATTCCACGTCTGTATTCATATCTATTTTCAGTAACCACGGCTTGGTTAATAGCTTGCGAGTCAGAGACGGGCTTTTGGGTAAGTCCAAGTTGACTATACCCCCCGATACTTCAATCGATAAACAACGTTGCTTTAAGTTCGAACTGTGTCCGGTCTAAATATTATTTCCCCCTTTGCTAGAAATTGTGGCAAACCCGGGGCTTATGGAGGGCTGAAGCCGCTCCCCCCTCAAGCAGGGGGGCGGGGTTTTGAGCAACG
>JAOYSI010009600.1:0-10819 GCA_025775065.1 Hiodon alosoides | reverse complement strand
TTTATACACCTGTGGCAATGGGACTGAATGAAACACCTGAATTCAATGATTAAGAGGTGTGTCCCAATACTTTTGTCTATATAGTGTACTTCTATACATTACGTTCATAAATTCAAATTTAATGATCAGATTTAATACTGAACAAATTTAACTCATAAATTCCTCAGCTTACCAAGACATTTTGGAAATTTCTACGCTTGCAACTTTGTGGAAAGAGTTTGGGGAAGGCCCTTTTTTTCGCTCGAGATTGCGAGCCAGACCCATTCGTCTGAAATCAGTGTCTGACCTCACAAATGCTCTTCTGAAAGAATGGGCAAAAATTCCAACAGACACACTCGAAAATCTTGTAGAAAGCCTTCCCAGAAGAGTGGATTCTGTTAAAGCTGCAAACGGGGGACCAACTCGATATTAATGCCTTTGGATTAGAATGGGATGTCATAAAAGCTCCTGTAGGCGTAATGTGTTGGTGTCCCAATACTTTTGTCCATATAGTGTATGTTAATAAGAAAACCTAATGATTTCTATCTTGTCCACCCTGGGAGTCTGGGCATCAAGCACACATTAAGCAGCTGTTCCTGTTGCTTATTTGTGGTCTTCAACATTGTTATGCTCTCCCTCAGATGGTAGGGCTAGGGAGAGGGAAATGTAACAGCCTGATGACCCATATACTGGGGTAGGAGTGATACTCAAAGAAAGTCTTTCAAATGATGCTGTTACCTTAATAAAAAGGATTTTATTAACAGGAGAAAATGATAATAACAACAAACACTGGGGACATGGGATAATGAACCAAGAGTGCAAGTTTGGGTAATAACAGAGGGTAGGAGGACAGTGTGCCACAAAAATAATATAAAGGGCCCTGCACTCTCCTACACCTCTAACCTGAACCTGTTAATACTAAACTAAATCCTTAATAATAAACTGTCTGATACAGAAAAATGGGTGACACCCGCTCGCTAGTGTAACTCCAACCTGGTGTGTTTAACAATGGGTTATCCACGTGATCCAATATATACCCAGGGGTTTCTGACCTAGTCCTTCTCCAATGGGGAGGGAAAACCTGAGGTTGTTTACTAAACCTGTTGATGTTTACTAAAAAGCCCTGCACAGAAGCTGCACATTAACCAACGCTGCTATTTCAAATATGTAAATCAAGCATGTTCATCTAAGTGTGTCAGGGGCTAAAAGCAAAATTTTGTTTTTTTAGAAGCAACTATGGCTCAGGTATTTTTATTATATTATATGATGGACACAGTGGAAAATGTATTGGCATTTCGTGTCTCCATTACTCCATACATCAGATGGGGACAAGGGACTACTCTGTAATGACCCTGCGCTTGCAAGCTGATTTATGTTTTCTTCCTCAATCACTGTGCTGCTAATGGCTACCGCAATGTAGAACATCGGGACAAACATAACAGCTGTTTAAAAGATTTTATGTGGTTAAAAAAAATTTTTATTTGATTGCAAGATCTAAATTCCTTGGGTTCTTAACCGTTATAATGCTAATGCAGATTTTTTCTGTATATATCAAAATGATTATGATTATCATTATTATTACATGACGTATTACCATTATGTTCTTATTTTAAAAGTTAAAAAAGTAAAGTAAAAGTTTTAAAAGTAAAATTTAAAAAAAACTAGTAGGCCAACGCTAAGAAGAGGGCCATACATATATTATTCAAGATCTATGTTTGACATACTATTTTTTTTTTTACTTTCTGTTATATTAGACCAAGGGTTCTCAATTACATTATTACATTACAGTAAATTCATTATTTTATAGATCTTGAAAATGCATATGAAAGTGATTGTGTTCCTCTGAAAAAAATGTATAAACTAACTATAGCATAGTTATATATACACTTACTATTTGTGCACATTTTTATTTATTAATGTATCACACTGTAGCTCAACTATTTAAAAGGCATGGCAACATTTTTATATCAGCAGGAGCATTACTCCTAATCACTACAGAACTGTTTAAACAATATAGTCTACTCAGCTAAAACAAGGGCAAGGGAAAGTCGATTAATTACCCAGTGCTCTTTTCCCTGGAAATCACCCTATCGACACAGCTACACCTGCACAGGAAATGAATATGCATAAAGGATTATGGTAATTTGTTTGCTATTAGCTAGCAATAGATACCAAAGTAATTTATAAACATAACTTGTTTTTAGAGTATTCTGGAAAGGTGAGGTAAAATAAGTGCTTTTAATATTTATACTGAGAATTAGAACATTTTGCATTTCAACAACTGTTTTCTGTCTTAATTCACATTTAAATGATTAGGTAATATAATTACAGAGAGAGAGAGAGAGAGAGAGAGAGAGAGAGAGAGAGAGAGAGAGAGAGAGAGAATAACGTGATGCAAGTTCTTGAGGTTTTCTGCATTGCTCTTTAAAGTCTTTTCATTAAGAGTATGTTTATTTTAATCATCAGTTAATATACCTATTAAATACTTATTCAAAAAACTATCATCCAGAGCATCCTGCATAGCTAAAAATTATTTTCTGCAGCTACATATTTACTGAAGCAAAGCCCCACCTGCCTAAATTACAACAGTATGATAACGCTTGATTACAGATCTAGCTTCTTAGCCTCTACAACACATATTACCTTGGACAATGGTCATCAAGCCAAATCATTCTTTTAACATTCTGATCAGCGTGCTGTGTTCTCATCATAGCCCTAACCTGGACACGATGAAGCTTATTTACGAGACAATGTTATTATTACACTTTTTCAATTTAATACATCTGATTGATATATGATCAATTTTGTTAAATATAAATAATCTTTGGGGATTGGGGGGTGTTGCAACGTACATACATTATTTTTTATCTTGGATATGAAATGTTAAGCTGCTGCACTTATTTTGTCAGATAAGGACTATATATAAAAGCTATAAAACTTAATTAGCTAGCTAGTTTGCAACTACATAATTAAAAAGAAATCCAAACTTAAGCTAGCAGAACGATGGACATGTATTCTAAAATAATCACCATTCTTCTCTTAACTGTCAAATCAGATTAAGGGTAGTTGGAGAAAATCCACACCACAAGCATGCTGCATGTCGACAACAATTGCGCATTTAACAAAATGTTAAGAAAAACAAAGCAACGAACCAGATGCATGAAAATAAGCCCCTAAACACCTCAAGGCGGCTCATTGACCACATATATCAAAAACCTGGTGCAAAACACTAATAATTGTGGTAAGAAAAACTAGAGGTTTCATTTAGTCCAGCCCGCAGTCGTTTGTATCACTTCTGTCCTCAGTAAGTATTTAGGCTCAAACTGAAAGGGTGATATCCCAACCATTCTAAATGGTTTGAATCGTTCAATTGGAATTTCCAAGTGGTCATGCACATTTTTCATTATTATGAGACAGTAAGTCGTAATTATGAGAGTCTATCATGAGATATTAAGTTGTAATTGAGATTATGAGTCACAATTAGGATAAGAAACCTAAAAATAGTTACTTCTGTGTCTGATTAATTTTCTTTAACAATATTTCACAAACGCCTTAATTACAAAAGTAACCAAATAGGTAGCACAAGTTCACGGTATTGGGAAACCAATAAGGCCCCAATTATAAGCAGATGGAAAGAGATTTAACAAATAAGGACAAAGATGTGCCTCAATGAGGATTCATTATCCCCGAGATCAGTGTGATCAGCTTGTAGAGTATGAAACTAATGTAAGTAATGCCAAAGACTCTCTAGGGTAGACATAGATGCAATAATTCAGAGAGACAGAGATGTATTAAGACATCAGAAAGATGTGAAATGTAAAAAGCAGAGAGAAGCATGCTGGACCAAACAATAAAACAGAAATAAACACTAATAAAAAGGCTCTTAGGTATCGTGTATTCTAAAAACAAAGCAAACAAATCATGTACAGAAATGAATGTCAACCAAGTGGAAAAGATACATTTACATACATATATATTTTATTTGAAAAAAAGTGCATCAGCATGAATGAAACAGTTACACAGGTCTTGAATGGCATTAGCTGAAGGGAGTGTGTGGACATTGATAAAATGTGCAACGCATATTAGTACCAATAAATTAATATTGGAATGACATGGGCTTTGGGGCAGAAGTGCAGTTTTAAAAGACTGCCAGACGACCAGGAGTTGCTTGGCACCAAGGTCTTAGAAGGGCATTACAAGTCAGATTACTGGTTGAGGAGGGATTGTAGTTGTTATGTTCATAACTAGCTTGGTAGGTTAAGCCCAAGGTAAGACTTTAAGACTAACAAAGGTAACTAGTGGATTGGTGTGAGTTTGAAGACTTCCTGAGAAATTGCATTATGGATGAGTTTCAGTGATTTGGCAGTGGATTTTCCAACCATATGTTAGTTGCAACAGCCCAGTTGAGAGATGGTCCCCGTCTTAGCAGAATTACTTAACTCAAGCATAGACTACAACTGCAAATGTTCTTGGCAGATGTTCTCCAGCACTCCCCTGGCTGGGCTAAAATGTGAGAAACACACACACACAAAAAAAATTGCATAGTAATTATATATTAATGAAAGATAAGTCCCTGATGACACTGGTGGTGTGTTCTTCAAGTCCTTCAACTAATGGAGCCCAGCTGTTCGGCCTCCTCCATACAACCCTGATATTCGCCTCTTCCTGGTATCTGCAGTGCAGCTATGGGGATAAAGATAAACAAAAAGTATTTGCACCATAAATTGTTTTTAAAAAATCTAATTTGACAAACTCATTAAGTTACCAACCTTAAAAACACCTCTTTTTTTCATATTCTTGGCATATTCATGTTTTAAAAAGGATATAAGTCCCCAAAAAAAAAAAAAAACCACACTTTCACCAGGAGGTGATCAAGAATTTCTGCTTTATCATTGAGATTACTTTCCTTTGTTTTCTTGCTGTAGTATGAAAAAATATATATTTAAATGTATTCTCAGTGTCGGAGTGCCTCTGGAGCAACAACAAGGGGGTGCTCTGTCATTGAGCCACGGCAAGAATACAAGCCACGGCAAGAATACAAAAGAAAAGAAAAAAAGGCCATAACCAAAGATGTGTTTGTCCTCTAGGCTAGATGTGGCAGGAAAAATGTATTTTATTAATCATGGAAACAATCATGAAAAAAATTGACATTACCATACTTAGGATGAGACTGTTATTGCACTTTTTTATAAAAGTTGCATATTCCCTTATCTAGCGTTAAAGGAATGGAACAAGATTCCTTCCGACCACCTAAGTACTTAATAGCTTCTTTGATGGTGATTGGCATTTCCTTGAGCACTACAATGAGCTTGAGCTGTCATTGACAGAAAAAATATTATGGCCAAAGTGTCACCAGACACTTTTTTGGAGCTTCAATTTAAGTCAAACCCTAGTTCCCCAAATTTCCTAGTCTTTTGACGTTCTTTGGTTCAGCAACGCGGTGGGGGGCAGCCTAATGATAAGGCTTTGTCCCCAAAGTCCCTTTAAAAATGACTGAACATGCTCTATTACCAGTCTTATTGTGTCTGATTTTTTTTTAAAGATGTTGTTCAACTCATTGCAATGTTCATCTTGTTTTCTTACCGTTTGGTACATACTGACGTTTAAATAAGCAGCTTGCTTCAGTCAATGGGTACAGATTGCAGCAGGGCTAAACAACACTGGTCCTTTTAGGCCAACAAGTCAATATTAGAATGATCAGTTGATAAGTTAATTAGCTGTGGGATGAAATTGCATTCCATTGTCCCTGCAGTTCAGGAGCCATAAACAGACCCATAAAATCAGGTGAACTACTGGTCTCTGGGACCAGAGCATTCTGCCCCTGCAGTGAAGTGTTTTCTCAATTGCTGACAATGTTTTTCCATTAGGGTCTGGTTTCCAGAATGAGTGTAACACCTTTTAATAGCTGTGATATTTTATGTAATCTTCTTGGTTCATAAATGGGCGCATTGGATATTCACCATGGCAGCTGATTAGACTTCATTTAGAGCAGTTATCCCATGGATATTTGCAGGCATCCTGGTGTCCCTTGCCAAATCTTCAGGAGTTAGGAAATGTTAAATGAAACTGAGGATTAATTTTATTTACTTTACAGATGTTTCATTAATGCTATTGCAGTGTGCAATTAGTTTTCCTTATAATTAGATTTTAAAAGTCTTCAAATTAAAAACTTCACAATAATGCCAAGGCGTTGTCAGGGTTTATTTTTCTGTAATTTATTCTGTGCTCAATGTATTTATGAATTTTTTAAAAACTCAGTAAAAAGATTCCCAGGAGCCGTTTAAAAGTCATTTAAGTCTCGACCTGGAACACATTGAACAAATATATTCACAACTGTAAATTCAAGATTCAGACACATCAGAAAAATTAAAATTGTAAAAAAAAAAAAAGCCATATGCTACATTTAATTTGACGAAAATCACATTTTTATGCTGAGGGGGAAAAAACGATATTCTCTTTGTGGCACTTGCACACAGGTTTCTACAATAATTGATGGAACCATAAGTAAAATGCTAATTACTGGGGAATTCCAGAGAATTGCATAGTTAGGTCATGGATCAAGCACTTAAACGTGTACGGGCTCTTTAAGACACCCTTTGGCGAAATGTTTGGCGAAGTGTTCCTGGGTGGATGATAAATTTGTGTTGGTTTCTGAATGGAGCTCTGACAAAATGTCCATAGTGTATGGAGGAATACAGGTTTTTGATTTGGTTGTTTTAGTTTATTGGTGTTTGCTGTCCGTTTGGATGATATATGAAATTCCACAAAATATGAAGATCTGAAAGTAAAATGTTTCTGGACTTTACGGAAAGAAACTGACATACAAACTTCTGAGCATGGTATTTTGGAAGGAAAGGACTGTTCTGCGGGGAATCAATTGTGTAAATGTTTGTAGATGAAACATAGACGTAGCCATGGAGTCAACATTGGGGGGACCAAATCTGCGAAATAGCACATTTTTATTTTATATCAAAATATTGTGGGGGACATTTTGAGCATATTGCAATATTGGGGCGGATATGTCCCCCCAATATATTTTACAATTACAGCCCTCGTGAAAGAATACAAGCAAGAAAAGTCAATCAGAAAAATAAAAAAATATGAGAAATTTCTTAATTATACGCCAGTTTCCCCAAAAGATTATGACTGAATATAGTTTTCTGTTAAGAGTGATTCATCCACCAAATCAGCCTATAGTCCATAGAGGTGATTAGGAAATATGTAAATTCAAGTTTACAAGAGCCCAGCCAACCACATTGCATAAAGGTCATTTCAGCTTCTACAATCAGTTTTTAAATTAAAAATGGCTTTTCCCTGTTTGGGGTTCATTGATGTAGCATAACTGTTTTGAATTTTTGAAGTCTCTTATTGGAGTAGGTTAGTAATTAAATGGCTTTCTGATTATGGTTTAATAAAAATAAAAACTAGAATAATAAGTGTGGTATAGAAATATGTTTATGTCAAACATACTCACCCTTCCAATTCTAATTTTTGGTTCTAACGTGATCCAAATGATCATGAATTCTGCTTCTTCTGTGCTAATGGCCGCATGCAACCAACCTCAGAGGGGCATACTCCCACCTAATGTACAGAAGTATGGTGTGAATCAGGAAATCCATCAGCACCCTCCCACACAAACACATTTATACACCTTCCTGCAACTAACCCCAAGTTCTTATATACTAGACAGAGTTGCATACATCCAAAGCAATACCCCAAACCATTTGATAAACATTCATCTCTCATGCAATGTATGGAGCCCTGTCTCAGGAACCCCATACCGATCACACAACCCACCATCATGTTTCCCCAAAACCCGCAGCATACCATTAAACCCAGCATGTCCCAACCTACTGACAATTACCTCATCCAGACTACTCTTAGGGGAAGGCCGCCTCCCACTGACAATTGAATGTCATAGAAGTATCGTCCCTTACTCTCTTCATCTCATTCACCCTGCTAGGTTTCAGCCCCAACAAAACCAGCAGACTTTCATGCTGTTTCTGTCTCTAGCTGTATTCATTACAGCGGGGAGTATTGTAAATCAGCAGCAGAATTTCAGGCAGCCAGGTCTTTTCCCATTTAGTTCAGTGTCCCTGATCTGTGATATTGGTGTGTAAATAATAATAATAATTTCCAAGAAATTTGGAAATTATGTTTTTCTGGTGCAAGTGTTCTTGTCGACACTCCATGGCAGCAACCTAGTATCCAGATCCACTAGTCGAGGATCTACTGTAGAGACTCCAAAAAATATTTTTTTGCGGAAATGCAGTGAATTTGTTTTTTTTTTATTTTATGCATCAAAAGAGTAGTTTTATAGCAATTTTTTTCAACAGTGCTTTCTGTCTTCTAACAAAGTCCGTCATTGTTTAACAATTTCAGTCATTGCTTTGCATGAGAACAAAAATACTCATTAATACCAGTCAGGTAAGCTGAGTCTATTTTACGACACAACCATACAGAGTAGACAGCAGCTATGGATGCAGAACCTTTTATACACAGCTGGAATGATAGAAGGACTTCATTGTAAAATATCAAATAAAAAAATAAACGAATGATCCCTCTCTACCAGCCATGCTTAAGATAAGGAACCAGTGATCCAAGTGTAATCATTTGAAGTCCGAATGGTCTGAAATGCATTCAAATTAAGAGCATGCATGAAAACAAGAAGGCCAATGTAGTGAGGCATTGGTGAAGGGTTGATGCCATTTATTTGGCATTATGACAAACGACAAAATAAACAAAAACCTGCCATTTTGGGGCATACTAAACTTAATGACTCAATAAACCACAGTAGTGTCAATACATACAACCTATTCCAGCTCAACTCTCCCTTCTAAGCCCTTTGCTGGCTCTTTTAAAAGGGCCTGGGATTGTTGGCACCCAAGTGTGATTACTATTAGTGGAACCATAGTCAGGTGCATGACCCTCCCTCTAAGCAGTGCTGTCCTTCAACCCTCTTTCCCGGCTCAAAGCCGTGGCTGTCGGGTGTGTGCCACAGCCAACTTTCAACGTGTTGTGAAACAACAAACAATACAAAACTGGACCATGAGGAGATGGAACCCTTAATAATTAAAAAAAAAAATGTCAGGAAATTAACAAGAGACATTTGAGGTATTATTAAATGATTAAGATATAGGATATTAGAGACAGACTAAATTAAAACAAATTGTTCAAATCAAATTAAGAAGGGCAAAACATTATAATATAATATCGATGAATGAATTATCTACCTGGTACAGCAGGAAAATAATGTGACGTGTCTAAATTAACATGAAATATATTTATTTGCTGTAGAGAGAGTATCATAGACACCTACAGCCTGTCCAATATTGATAATTATCCTGCTCCCTAGAACAAGATCCTTCAATAGGAATGAGCACATCTACTTTACCCAAGTTCTTTAAAAGTTCAGAGAGAGTCATTTTTCCATTGTATAGCTGCACAATTTGTAATCCCTAAATTGTGTCCTGGCTTCCCGGCTCTCCATTGCAACCCCAGTAAGTAAGGTACTTATCCTAAATATATTGATAACGTTTCAAATTGCAAGCTGTGTCCTTTGGCACTCAACTGTCTTCTGAAGTGGCTGCCTTGATCTGCACAATCAAGTGATTTCTTTGGCCAGTTAAAAAGAAGCGATAACCACCGCTTTACAATGTGCTAAATCCTCAGGGAATGTTTTGCAGAGCAGTGATGTCCATGACACTTTATCTGAGTCTTTAAAATAGTCTTAAAATCCGACTTTGCAGTCTGTAGTGAAATTAATTTTAAACTGACTCTTAAATTTCTGGCTCCATAGCACATCCTGCATTTATATCTATACATTTATACATGTTACTTTACTTTGCAACACACAATGTATTTTCATTCGTAATTGATACAGTAATCTTTTTTTTTTTTTTATTCAGGCTGACGGTGCCCCTTATTCATTGCACACAAAGTACCTGCATATGCATCACATCTTACAAAAGACTTTCTAGTTAAAGGAATCCATTAATTTCCATAGGTTTATGATCATTAAAAAAAAAAAAAAAAAGACAAGGCTTACTGTGGCATATGGTTGATTTAGAATGATCTGCAGCTTCATCTATGTGATGTATTCTGTTTGTAAATAACATATTATTTGAACATCAAAATTAAATCTTTATATTAAAATACATTGATCATACCTTTTTGTTGATATTTAAAAACCTGCATTATAGAAAATGCTCCTTTTTTCGTACTTTACTGTTTACAACAGACTTGCCAGACACTGCTGTTTAAATAAAAGCATGTATAAATAGTTTTATTTAAGTTTCAGTCAGTGAATAGAAGTAATATTAAAATGAACAAGACATTGTTTTTAAATTTACTCAAGTAGTGAGAGGGAGAGGAACTAACAAGTCCAAAATAGTTTGTTAATGAATTCCTTGGCATTCATTATTTTGAGAATCCCCTTTGTTTAATATGTTTATTGATTCCTTATACTATGTTTTAGTTAAAAGCTGTACATTTGTATCTCCTTTCTCTGATAGCTCCCAAACACTTAGTAACATAAGCTTGTAATGTTGAAATTGATAATCTATGCA
Source organism: Hiodon alosoides (assembly GCA_025775065.1). Classification (NCBI taxonomy): domain Eukaryota; kingdom Metazoa; phylum Chordata; class Actinopteri; order Hiodontiformes; family Hiodontidae; genus Hiodon; species Hiodon alosoides. The sequence goes on along the minus strand of JAOYSI010009600.1, from coordinate 272 downwards.
TACATGCAGAGCACTGTGTTCCCACACATTTTCTATAACAAAATTCTTGCTAGAACAAAGCATCAGGGAATTTTCTTGAACTTGTTTTAAATAAAAAATATAATAATGCAAACCTACATAAAAATGAATAGAGAACTGCACAGTGTGGAGTCATTTAGGGCACATTGTTTTATTTAACTCTTACATATATACATATACATATACATATGCAGCCTTTACAATTATTCCTCATGCACTGAGGGGCCACATTATTAGGAACATAACCCTATTCC
>JAOYSI010009599.1:0-10819 GCA_025775065.1 Hiodon alosoides | reverse complement strand
AGCTCCACAGGTCAGAGTATTAGTGCTAGTCTCACACACAGAGCTCCACAGGTCAGAGTATTAGTGCTAGTCTCACACACAGAGCTCCACAGGTCAGAGTATTAGTGCTAGTCTCACAGGAGGCTCCACAGGTCACCTGCCTTGATGAGAAGGTTGTGCAGGGCTGGGGCACTGCCAGTTACCGCCATTGACCAGGACTGCTTAATCCCACGTAGGAGGCTGCTCAAGAATCCACTGCTTACCTGGAAGGGCACGACACAGGCATCTCAGACAAACCTGGCAGGCAAAGACCAGCTACCTCCGGCTGGCCGTGTTACCTACCAATGAAAGATGACTTGCAGGACAATAGGCCAATCGGCACCAGACACCTTGAACATTTTGGGTCGCTGAACGCACACCAGATAGGACACTGCTGAGATTCCCGTTTACAAAAAGGGATTCAGGGTAAAATCAGTAAAAACTGATTAAATGTATTTTTAGATATGATCTTATCTAATCAGCAAGGCAATATTGATGTATCTTGCATATTGATCTCTAGGCCAGTCAGGGCTCTGAATGAGCGTGTTCCCACCCTCCCACAGATTTCGGGCGTGGCAGAAACAGAAACGGTCTTTTAATAACAGCACCGTCGCATGAAATAGAGCTGACAAAACCTGTTTTCTTTTCTTTTCTTTTTTTTTTTTTGTGATGTTTCCGTCGTGCGTTCGGGGGTGTTTTCTCACCAGGCACAGTTCGTTGAGGTTTGCAAAGAGCCGCCAGGCGTCGACGTCAACAAGGCAGTCTTGCATCTGCAAGTTCGTCAGCGTGTTCAGGAACACCTGGTGAGATCACGATACCATTATTGTACTCCCCTCCTCCATGTCGAATGTCACGGGACGAAGCTACTTCGAAGGTACACTTGGCGTTACGCTTCACGCTGAAGTTGATCTGTTAACAACCATCACATAAGTAGCTGCCTTTCAGTCTGGTCAACACCTCATCGCCAGCCTAGAAAACCACATCATTCTCACCATGAACTATAGTTTCGCGCAGTTAAGACAATCACTACGGGTTACTGTTTACAGTTAGTGTTACTGACCTTACAGGTAGCGTTACTGACCTCCGAGTCCCTCGCGATGTCAATGCTCAAAAGCCACACCACGGTTTTGCACGACTAACGAGTTTAATTTCATCATAAAAGACAATGTATTGGCTGTGTCGTCAGTAATTTAGAAATTTAGCAGCTTCAGCACACACACACAAGGCTCCTGCTGGCTCTGTCCTATGTTTTTGGAGGGGGGAGGGGCTTACCTCTTTGAGCACCATCAGCTGGTCCAGGAAGTAGACGCACTCACTGGTGAAGAGCTCCCACATGGCCTCCTCTCTCCGGTGGTCCTGGGACCCGTCCTCGTCCTCGCTCCCGATGTCCCCTCCCTCAGTCCTCAGGAAGGCCTCCAGTGATAAGTCCTGGGTGGTAGGGGGAGGGCATGGAGTCAGTGTCACTGTAGTGTCTCCACCACTTTCCTTCCCTACAGGATGTCTAAGCACTGCTGTGTCAGTACTGGAGTCAGTGTCACTGTGGCGACTCCACCACTTTCCTTCCCAACAGGATGTCTAAGCACTGCTGTGTAAGTACTCATTAGTGCCTACTGGAATCAGACTACATTTACAATGTAGGGAATGTCAGAAACATAGGAATGGGTGAGAAGACAGCTGCAACATCCCAACATGACATACTCCATTTCCCAGCAGGTATCCTCTCACCAGGTATCCTCTCACCAATAAACTTGTACCTCTCACCAGTAAACTTGTACCTCTCACCAGTAAACTTGTACCTTTCACCAGTAAACTTGTACCTCTCACCAGTAAACTTGGAGCTTTTTCACCTTGTGCCTCTCATCTTGTACCTCTCACCAGTAAACTTGTACCTCTCATCAGTAAACTTGTACCTCTCACCAGTAAACTCGTACCTCTCACCAGGTATCCTCTCACCAGTAAACTTGTGCCTCTCATCTTGTACCTCTCACCAGGTTTCCACCTTTTTCTTCTCATCTTCTCACCTTGAACCTCTGGAAGTCTAGATCCCTCCAGTCCTGAATGTCTGTGGCAGACAGACACTTCTCCACATCTGATCCCGTCTTCCCTTTAGTCTGAATGAGGGGGAGGGGTCGTGTTAACTGGAGAAGTGTACAGAAGGTGCCACTCAGACTAATACAATCGATGAAGACCAGGGGATGAAGTGCTTAATAGTTCTGCAGAGGTATGGAGTAGCTTGGTTTATCTACAGCCATTTGGGTAGATAAGCTCTTTCAGGTGGAGTTATTAATACGTTTATTACTGCTTGTAAAATGACTCAGCTAGGTGCCGAGAAGTAAACTCTACTTCCTGCTGACTGAGAAGTAAACCCTACTTCCTGCTCACTGAACCAGGAACGCCAGTGCATCTGCCAGCTCTGGAACCCCGGACACCCTCGAAAGGAAGGCCCAGCGGTCCACAAACACGTACCGTCCCACGCTTGGAGAACGGCCACTTCAATTTCTTGGTGTCTGTGATCAAGGAGAAAAGCAATAAAAGAGAATTAGTGAAGCCGGCCAATCTGTTAGGAGGCTACATCTGCCTCATCCAACAGGGTAGTGTCTGGGTTGTCTGGGTTGTCAGCTCTCTGACCTTAAACCCAGTTAGAAGCCTGTGATCCTCTGGGTTGAGGCCTGTTCTCAGTTATAGGATGCCAGTTCATTCTATGAGATTTGAATTTGCACCCTACTGACTGCATGTTTAAAATCATAACCTCTGTGTCATTTATTAAGATAAATGACTATTCCGTGAAAATCACTGCAGGATTGTGACTCTTAATGAATACTTCTTGTTTACTGAATCGTTGACCTGGTTATCTATGGGCATATGGCCCAGTCAGTGCTCAGTTAATTACATGGGCACGGTGCCCATTTCCCACACAGATGAAGGACCATCTCATCCAAAACATGCAGAGAATGCTGTCTTGTCTAACAGACTGTGGGGACAGAGGGAGGGGACAACGAAACACTAAACCTGGTCACTTTTACAGGAGAGAATGAAACAAGCCGTGGCTTATACCTGAAATGGTGGAGTGGTTCAGGATGCCTGCTGCCCCTGTGGACACGAAGAGGTCCCCTGGAGAGGCGTCAAGACCGGGCAGACTGACCACGACAGAGCTGCGCCTCCTCTCTGAGTCCCTGAGGACAGAACGAGAGAGGAGCTCAGAACAGCAGGAGGACAGAGAGGAGCTCAGAACAGCAGGAGGACAGAGAGGGCAGAGAGGAGCTCAGAACAGCAGGAGGACAGAGAGGAGCTCAGAACAGCAGGAGGACAGAGAGGGCAGAGAGGAGCTCAGAACAGCAGGAGGACAGAGAGGAGCTCAGAACAGCAGGAGGACAGAGAGGAGCTCAGAACAGCAGGAGGACAGAACGAGAGAGGAGCTCAGAACAGCAGGAGGACAGAGAGGAGCTCAGAACAGCAGGAGGACAGAGAGGACAGAGAGAAGCTCAGAACAGCCAGAAGACATAAATAAATAAAGGCAGGTGAATATGCTGAGAAGGCGTCCAGTCACGGATAAACAGACAGTTACTAGTAAAAGACTGTACAAAAAGCACAGAGATTTTCTGATTATTGGCAGATATATTACCACTTGTTTAAAGGATTCAATTGCATGCTTTATTTAGGAACCATGCCACGGGCCCTCCTCTTACATGGGAAATCTGGCTAGCCCGTCAGTGTGGCAGAACTTCTGCAAAGGCAGTGTTGTTCGGCGCTCTTGGTCACCGTAGCTCAGCTTTGTTTCCTTGGTTACAGGTGCAATTTGCCCATTTGTCAGGTCACTCTGTTTTGTTTATTGTAGAAAAGGCATTTTTATGCAAAGTCCCATTTGGTTTGATTTAGCTTGGCTACCTCAACTGTCAGAGATTTCAGCTTTCAGTATGAAGACCACAAACCTCACGGCAAAACAACAATGCAATCAGTCAATACAACCCGTTTCAGCTGAAAACAACCAGATTTCCTTTTCACATTTACGCTTGACAGAAAGGCCCCAGGGCTAGTGGACGAGCAGTAAGGACCCACCCTACTCCCAATCGCCGTATAATGTGGTTAGACCTTCGATTGGGTTGTCCTGCTAAAGTCCAGGCATGCGACACTAATACGGCAGATTATCGCTATTGTTACCCTGGTAAAACAACAACAACAACAAACAGGACCCGCCTTGTAGCCCGGGGGAACCGTCCGCCTCACCCAACTTCGATGTCTCATCCTAGGTTGTTTACAAATTCCGTCCGCTATCTGAGGGCACAGCTGCACACTTGGTCTAGAAACATCAAGCCAGCTGATCCCAATCAGGCAGACAGAGATAAGCCTCTCGCAGGTCGTCGTCAGTTAGATCGTTAATATTTAGCAGTAAATCATGGTTTGAAAACAAAAAAGTGCAACTTACTTGCTAAGCAGAGCTCCTAATTCAGGGAAATTACATTGTACAATATTACTCTTTAAACCCACTGCGATGACCCTGAGGTTTTCTCTTTAATTTCGAATCACAAATTGTGCTAATGGAGTGCGACTGGTGTCCCCCGATCCAATCTTTTTTGAATCACCTTTCTCTTTTGCACTCTATAGCCAACTGGAGAGGTTTAGCGTCCTTTGGAAGAGAGGCTCATTCCCCTCACCGGCACTGCCAGCCAGACGCCTCAAACAGGAGACGCGGGCTAACCGCGGACCAGGAGACGCGGGCTAACCGCGGACCAGGAGACGCGGGCTAACCGCGGACCAGGAGACGCGGGCTAACCGCGGACCAGGAGACGCAGGGTAGCCACGAGCCAGGAGACGCAGTGTAACAGCGAGCCAGGAGACGCAGGGTAGCCGCGACGCAGGGTAACAGCGAGCCAGGAGACGCAGGGTAACAGCGAGCCGGGAGACGCAGTGTAACAGCGAGCCAGGAGACGCAGGGTAACAGCGAGCCAGGAGACGCAGGGTAACAGCGAGCCAGGAGACGCAGAGTAGCCGAGAGGCATGGTAACCGCGAGCCCCCAATCGTTACACAATCACGAGTCAAATCAGAGCCAGGGATTTGCTTGGCGATGTTGTTTGGCAGGAGCTGGGAGCAGGTGAGGAACATGTGAGGAACATGTGAGAAACATGAGGGACATGTGAGGAGCAGGTGAGGAGCAGGCGAACATGTGAGGAGCATGTGAGGAACAGGTGAGGAGCAGGTGAACATGTGAGGAGCAGGTGAGAAACAGGTGAGGAGCAGGTGAACATCTGAGGAGCAGGTGAGAAACGGGTGAGGAGCAGGTGAACATGTGAGGAGCATGTGAGGAACAGGTGAGGAGCAGGTGAACATGTGAGGAGCAGGTGAGAAACAGGTGAACATGTGAGGAGCGGGTGAGAAACAGGTGAGGAGCAGGTGAGAAACGGGTGGGGAGCAGGTGAACATGTGAGGAGCAGGTGAGAAACGGGTGGGGAGCAGGTGAACATGTGAGGAGCAGGTGAGAAACGGGTGAGGAGCAGGTGAACATGTGAGGAGCAGGTGAGAAACGGGTGAGGAGCAGGTGAACATGTGAGGAGCAGGTGAGAAACAGGTGAGGAGCAGGTGAACATGTGAGGAGTATGTGAGGAACAGGTGAGGAGCAGGTGAGAAACAGGTGAACATGTGAGGAGCAGGTGAGGAGCAGGTGAACATGTGAGGAGCAGGTGAACATGTGAGGAGCAGGTGAGAAACGGGTGGGGAGCAGGTCCACCTCTAGAGGGCCTGTTGCTGTTTGCTCACTGCACTTAACAAAGGGGGAGGGCCCCTGACTACAGACGGAGTGACCTGCTGCAGGCTATGAGAACCTGGCCCTGCCCATCGCTACCCGATATTCCTGGGAACCGGCAGGTTCTAAGCCCTCTCACACCTCCCCCATGGAGGGAGAACCCAGTGCCCCCTCCCAGCAGTGAAGGGTGTGGGTTTTCGGCTGTCTAAGGTAAAATTTTAAAACATTCATCACAAATCACTTCAGGTCTCAAAGTCACTTAGCACACGGTTGTTCTTTTTCTTTAGCTTGTAGGAGAATTCCGTATCCTCATCTGTATGACTTGTGTATTGTTGTGGTTATCTCAACTTCAACTTCAACTTCATTTGCTTCTGCACAATTGATCTAAGTGAAGTCCACCGAGCTCGGCGCGATAAGCCCTCACCTGGGCGAGAATTAATTAAGGTTGACTTTGTATTGACCGACATATAAAGTGATCGTGATGTAGATTGTCCTGTCCGTCAACCCCATGTGCTATTCTTCCTGCTTCACTGTGGGCAGATGCTTACACCTCTGCGTGTTTGTACCTGTGGCTCTGCACCTGTAGTTTTGTACCTGCAGCTTTGCCTGTGCTGTTAAGCTCCCTTTCGCTACCTACAAACACTGGACAAGGACACGTGGGCGACAGAGTTTCGGAGGTTGCATTTTCATGGTCGTTGAAAACGGGTCATTGTCGCTAATTGCAGTTGACCACAAAGAACCTCCACAATAGTGTTCTGATTCACACTGCGATTCGACACAAGTAGCTCAGTTGTGCTTCGAGATAAACAATGATGTCCGTAACTCCGGCGTCTCAGCCGTTGAGTGGATGGGGACATGCCAGGGCACAATTAAGGGACAGAATGTCCTAATCTAATTACCGTTCCTGAAAGGGCCACCCCCCTCCAGGGCAAGCTGGCCAAACAGAGCCAAACAAAGCCCGTGGTTACCCACATGGTCTGGGGCAGAACAAGACGCTGACACGGAGAACAATGAAGCCCCTTAGTGTCATGTTGGCACCAGCCATGGTGGGTTCGGCCACAGATCTCCAGCTTGCATACAACCCCAACCAGGTTGGTGGTATAGAGGAGCAATGTCAGAATCTTACTGTGGACCAGTGAAATATTTGATTAACACATTTAGGGAAGGCATTTAGGCAAACATTTAGGGATGGCATTTAGGCAAACATTTAGGCAAACATTTAGGAAATGTTTTCCACCAGTGCTTATCTTTGCTTTAAGTAGCTCTCTAAAATCTTTATATCTCCCACGCAAATTAGGACGTCCCGCTGAGAACTGAAATGAAGTAAGAACTAAAAGCAGTACGCTCTTTGGATTCGGGAAACATGCAAAACATTCAAATGACCCTCTAGGTGATTGGCTCACTGACCTTTTCGGGCAGGGTTCCTTTGCCTGTTAAAATAAGCAGAACACAACAGCATCAGTATCAAGGTCACCAGAGACCGTGTTCCCTCAGATAAGGCCAACGCTTGGCCAGGTTAAACTTTAATAGCCATTCCGCCATCGGGAGAAGCAGCGGGGTTCAGATGCACTGTGACGTGATTAAACGACCCCAAATAGGCCAGTCGTGAATGCACCATTACTTGTCAATTTTGACCAGTGGATATCTACCAGGAGAACCTGATGTCCAAGTTACCAGAAAGGCTTTATGTGTAGTATACACATACATCAAGTGTCTCTGTTTAAGATTATTGGGTATAACTTAAGACAAAAGTTGTCGTAAGTTATGTATATAGTCGTAACATTTTTCATAACTTTTCCTCCGTCAAAAAGATGCAACTGAGAGCCAAATCTATAGCAATTTCGGGAAAAAATCTGACAAACTCGCTGGCTTTTGAGGTGAATGTTAGAAACCTTTAACCGACTTTCCCCAGTTCTTTTTTTCGACCAGTGACCCGTCCTGTGAAGGGTGACGGCAGTGAATGGGTTAGGCTTGGGTGTGAAGCTCAGAGGAGCTGTCACTGCAAGTAACTGCTGATTCACTTGCTGTCAATAGATCTCCTTCTGGGCTAGTACCCAAGGAAGTCGAGCAGAAAGTGAGAAGCCGTTGACAGAGTAGAGGCATCTGTCATAAGCAACAACAGCATACTCAACATTTATTAAATGCTGAAGCAATGGTTGTGTTAACTTCAGGGGTTTGTTTTTTTATTTTTTTTTATTTTTTATTTTTTTTTACTCACTCAATGAAAGCATTCTCTATTGTATAGCAGAGATTGTATTATTACTGCAAAACATTGTATATTAAGTATACAATCTTTAAAAATACTTACTTGAGACTCTTCTGTACTTGTTAACGATTGTCTTCTCCGAAGTTCACCATTGTCGACAGTTTTTGGTCTATTTGATCTATTTTTCACTCGAAATATAGACAGTGCACTTTCTTGACACAATAATAGTTCGCTGTCAGGGGGTTCTGCCAAAGGGGATTTGAGTCTGTGTGCAGGTGAAAATGAACTCCCAGGGGAATGTTCCTCACACGTGACTGATTCTTCTTGCGTGCTGTTCATCTTCATCACGTCCTGTGTATCGGTTTTTGGACGACGAACGCTGCTCCTCATCCTCCTCAGGGTGGGCGAGGTGGAAATCCGAGTGGGCGCTTGCCTGTCAAACTGGAAAAATGCCATTTCGTCAGGTTCCAGAAACGGCCCGTGTTTTACTTTTGACGGTGTCCTTGGTAAATGCACTCGCAGCATAATGGGGTTACTGGTTTGTGTTTCCTTGTCCTCCTTGGGTATCAGGCCCGTTTGGGTCTGAGCACTGGAAACCCCTTTGGAACCGTCTCCTTGCTCGAGCCATTCTATGTTGCTCCAGTCCAAGGTTTCTTCAAACTTCTGTCCGTTTTCATAAACTATGGTTGCCTGTTTCACCTCAGACATTTTGCGCAGGGGTGCATCCTATCACTTTAGTAATGGTTAGGTCGCACTACGATTCAAAACGGAATGGCTTCTGCGTTTATTTTCTCCTCTTTTCCGTGCATACTCCGCACAAATTCCCGAGAACAACTGCCTATAGAAAAGAAAACAAACTGAATAAATATGTCATTCCTGATTTGCATTTGCTTTATGGAATTTGTTTTGACATTACGACATGTAGACATTACTATATAGAACATACGCGAAAATAAGTTGCAAATAATAATAAAGGTAACAGTGTTTGTAGACACGACAGGATGCTCTGGGTTTTGTTTCCGACTTCAACATATTCATCACGCGATTTTAAACCCATCTAGTGGCGGGCAATGCTATCCATCTATCCAAGTCTATCCATCTACACACCTGTCTGTCTATCTATTTATCTATCGATCTAGAATTGATTACACGCCACACTTTAAAAATGTTACTCAAAAATACGCCTCTCGTAACTCACGTTTATGTCTGTCCTCGTTTTTGCTACAATGGATCGGACTTAAAGTAAGCCCGCAAGTTGGACCCGTTCTGCAGTCGGCGAGTGATTGCTACAGAGCAAGTCAGGTCGCAGCAGCGTCGATGTAATTCTGGGCATTTCGCCGCCCTGCCTCACAAGACAAAGGTCGGAAGATACGGCGTAATCGTGGGGCTGTGCTTCGCAGAAAGCTCTCGCGAGCGCTCTCGGTTGTTGTGAGGACGAAACGGTGTACTGTGAGTTAATAACCAAAAAAAGTGTCCGGTGAGGACCGCCGTGCAGCCGCGTGGTCGACAGCTCCGACTTTAGCATAAGAAACACAATTTTGAATTGAATGAAAATATGGAAAGCTATTACATAAAGGTTTTATCATTTATTTTATCAAGATAAACCAACAGAATAAGCATAAATCGGTACTTTACATTCATTAATCTACAATAACGCAACTGAGCTAATACCACATTCTCAGGGATGTGGGTTTGAGTGACTGTCATATTAATTTTTTTATTTATTTAGCTTGTCGGTATGCTTTTTCGCATTTGTCACCATTAAATGGTGTAAGTTTATCTGCACCAGACCAACTGGTGTTGGTCACCTCCTGGGTTTCCTGCTGTTGTGGCTACAAAATTAAGTGGATTTCAGCAAGATTCTAGAAGCCACATAACTGCAAATGAAACCATGTCTTAGTGGTCATTGAGGACACAGTGTTACAGTAATAAGTGGATGGATCAAAGCTGACCTCCATTTCTAATGAGGCGAGGCCAGGGTTGGGGCTGTAAAGGCATAACGTGGCACCGAATTTGCTCAGTAGAGACCTGTGTAACCTGATACAGAGATCATTGGTCATTATGAACATATCCTAACACAGACAACATCAGGAAAAAAGTTTGCATTATGTTTCGGTTGGATGAAAAGGTCAATCTTGAGCTGGGAACAATGCATCCAAAGGAAAGGAAAACCTTTTTTTCCCAAAAATATCAAGCCAGTTTGTGAAATGCTGCCTGCTGCCTGTGCGTGCAGTGTACAGATATCACGTTCCAAAGCCAACCCTGATTTTCGTGCCGATTTGTGATTCATCACCTCCCGTTGAAGCTGTGTTGAAGCTGAGGATTGCTACTCTGTTGACACATTGCTAAGCCGTTGTATCTGTAGACCGCGGTGATCTTCTGTTAAAGAAGTCCAGTTCACACTGTGAACGCGTCCTCGCGTGTTCTCACAAGTTCAGCTCTGCGGAGAAGTCAAACAGGTTCTTCACAGATATTCTCTGTTCCTTCTGTTCACCTACTTCTGCTGTGCGATACTTTAATACTTTTTATAATATACCCATGTTTCAGTTTTTGTTTTGCAGCACACCTGCTAAACCAACCTGTTTTTGAGGCCCTATAAACTTAATCCATTATTTAAGGGAACAAAGGTATGCAGAAATGGGCATTGGTTATAATGGGTGTTTTCAATGTATCAGACTAAAACACCTCCCTGAAAACTAGTAAGACCTGACTTTTGCGGAATCATCTGCACAAATATTTTTTTGCCACATTTTTCTTCCTAATTCAACCAGGCCTCTCTTGGAGTGGGGGGGGGGGGGGGGGGGGGGGGGGGGGGGGGGGGGGGGGGGGGGGGGGGGGGGGGGGGGGGGGGGGGGGG